>JASEVX010000567.1:0-85904 GCA_031761405.1 Serripes groenlandicus
TGAAGAGAACTTTAAACATTTGCAATGAATTTAACATATTCGCTGGAACTGAGTTCTTTCAATGGATCTCCTGCTGAATAAAGAAAAGACCTGCACCTGCTTCAATGTAGAAGAGTCAAACAAAGAAATTTAATGTAAAGCAACACGGGCTCACTTCTAAGTTGACAACATAATTGACACTAATAAACATCTTTATATATACATCTTTATTTGACTGTACTACATATCTTTACAAATATTAATGTACATCTTTATTTGACTGTACTACATATCTTTACAATTATTAATGTACATCTTTATTTGACTGAAGTATATATCTTCATACATATTGATGTACATCTTTATTTGACTGAAGTACATTTCATTACAAATATTAATGTACATCTTTATTTGACTGTACTACATATATTTACAAATATTAATGTACATGTTTATTTGACTGTACTACATATCTTTACAAATATTAATGTACATCTTTATATGACAGAAGTACATATCTTTACAAATATTAATGTTCATCTTTATTTGACTGAGGTACATTTATTTACAAATATTAATGTTCATCTTTATTTGACTGAAGTTCATATTTTCATAAATATTAATGCTCATCTTTATTTGACTGAATTACATATCTTTACAAACATTAATGTACATCTTTATTTGACAGAAGTACATTTCTTTACAAATATTAATGTTCATCTTTATTTGACTGTACTACATACCTTTATAAATATTAATGTACATCTTTATTTGACTGAAGTACATTTCTTTACAAATATTACTGTTCATCTTTATTTGACTGAAGTTCATTTCTTTATAAATATTACTGTTCATCGTTATTTGACTGAAGTTCATATCTTCATAAATATTAATGTTCATCCTTATTTGACTAAAGTGCATATCTTCTCAAATATTAATGTACATCTTTATTTGACTGAGGTACAATTCTTTACAGAACATTTTATACAACTTAATTTGATTGATGTACAACATACTTACTTGCAAATACTTGCACCTCGCATAAAGTGAGATAAGAATCATATTTGTCTGGGGGTAAATATATAGTAATAGAATCAACTGCTATTGTCCCATCCAGGGAGACTTGAATGGTGTCATTCATATATTCGTCGTTTTTTGATTCGTATAGTATATTATAGTTTCCGTCCATCGAATGCCCTCTTATAGAGAAGGACTTCAGTCTCTCTCTGTGGTCTGCATCTATAAATCAACAATAGTAAAGCGGTTTGTCATCAACTGTGTTGACTACCTCATATTCCTTTTTATCTTGTGTTATTATCTGTTTCACGCCTAATTCGAAATGTTATAATTAATTTAAATAATAACTTAAAGGATGATCATAATTGAATTAGACAGATATGTATTGAAATTTAAGGCTATGATGCTACGTCCTGCAACAGCGACATTTGTTTGAATTTCTACTGTAAACGCGCACTTGACATGTTGTGGTTTGATAGGCCAGAAACAACGTGTTTTACCCTTGTCGCGTTATTTTAACCGATAATCGCTGTCGTGGGACCTATATAAATAGGGTATTATGTTGCAGCAGGGTGAGTGTAATAGGGTGGTGTGTCAATTTTCTCACGCTACGAGTATCGAAATACAAAGTCACGAAAGATCACTTTTACTTTTGTTATATACCGTATTTTTTAAGAAAGACTTATATAGAGTTATATGTTTCTAATATAAAATATTTTTTGTATTAAATAAATGTAATAAACGGTGAATGACATCGCGCTTCCATATTTGATGGCGTCACATTACAAAAATTGGTAACATATTTTCATTAAAGGTTATTGACCCTGTACTGTGAAATCATCGTTGGACCGAGTTCTTGGGCTGACGTTGCCGAGCTTGCGAGGCTACGTTCGCCAAAGAACGAGGTCCAACGATGATTTCACAGTACAGGGTCAATAACCTTTTTATTGCATACTTTCCTATTGTAAACTATTTGCTTTACGTTGTGGAGGTTTTTTTTTATTATCTAGAATTGATTAATCTGCTTCCGAATTAGAAACAAACTGTGTTTTTTTGTGAAAATACCGTTTGTAACGTTTTTGTTTTAAATGACGCCATGCACGTGCATCAACAACATTTTAGACGCGCGTGCCATGTAACAGTATACTGTTATCCGGTCAAAACCGTACTTTTAACATGAGATAGTAAGAAATTGTCCATGCTCAGTATATGAGAATCTAACATTACAAAATCACGTGAGGTCTAATAATGATATTTAGGTCAGCTTTGTTTGTTTACATAGATAAAGTAGTCCCTAGCATGTTAATTATGCGGAATTTTCGCACGTCCTTATCTACGGTCATGATCACTCCTTGACAGCGGTCATGATCGAAAAATCATGACCACTTTCTTCAATGTAAAGTGCACGGGACGGTATGAAAGTATGCAATAAAGATAAATACGGACTATTTAATCCGCCGTCTTGTATTTGCGCGTAATATTTTGCTTTTTTCTCCTGAAAATGTGTAGGTATATAATTAACCATACCCAGATACATTTTAGCTGTTTTACTTCGTTTTATTTTAAATTGATAACAAAGCAATCCATTACCTGACTTATTTCGACTACTGGGATGAAGCAAAATGTGTATGCAAAAATGCAAATTAAAAACTATTGTTGATTTTTTCCAGTTGAGGGAAAATGAAAAACAAAGAGGAATCAAAATACCAACAGTTGATTTTACAAATTGATACCCAATTTTTAAGTCCGGAGAGCCTAGAGGGACCTTAACATATATGCTTCACAATCATGGAACACTGAGTTGTCTCCCATGTTGATTATGCACACGACATGTTTTACCAGATGCATCGGTATTGAAGGTCATATCTTTAACAACTCATTATATTCAATTTTCATTAAAAGTGTTCGTTTTCATTCGAGTTTTCCGTTCAGCACTTAACTCCAATTTTAATTCACCCAATTGGGTGACTCCATTTTCCATGTAATAAAAGCTTTGGATTTTTTTAATAACTTAAACACAAATAATTCCGATTTCATGTAAGACAGTTCGTGACGAGCTGACTCACGTGAATCTGTATTGTTTGCAAACACTCCAATATTGCCATTGGCGCTGAAAATGTAAAGGTATAAATTAACAGTTACTTTGAAAACCAAATCCAATGAGGTAATAGTTACAAAGTGATGTGCATAAAGAACTTATTAAACATATGATAATAAACTCTTAAATACAAGTACTGGTGTGAGAAAACCAGGAAATGCATGAATAGGTGAACTGGCCGCCGTGATATAACTGAGAAATTGTTAAAAACGGCGTTAAACCCCAATCAAACAATCAAACAATCTTAAATACAAGAGTGTTCGAATGAACCTATGTGTCATCTTTTAAGGAGGCGGAAAGTGAAAGTTTGACGGATAGGCAGACATACTGACAAACGGACGAACATATGACGGAGAAATTATACCAATGTGTCACGCTTCTAAGGCAGGAGACGTATGTTATTCTAGAACATTACTATGACACATAAAATATTTCCGGGAGTTATATCTGACTGTTACATTATACGTACATACCACTGTTATAAATCCGTATGCCTGTCAGGTAGTAAAACGTTCCTAAATCAACACTCCACCATGGATAATCAGAACCCTGTCCTTGAGTAGTATGAGAGCAAGATTGTCCATTGTTATAAGTTATGTTACCATCAACTGCACGATCAGCCACCTGACCTTGATACGTTCCTGGGTGTTGTTGTGCATGCTTATGAAGTGCTACATTTGGACCTGCATTGTAAAATACGGGACTTATATTACAAACAAACATATGTCACGGTTTAATGGTAAATAACCGGAATATAAATGAAGGAAACAAATGTTCGTCGACTTTCAATTATTGTTGTTTTATGGGATTGTTAATGCAATTTACAGTGCATTTCAATAATGTCATTCATTTTGTGCAGTCAATTGGGTTAATTGTTTTGGGAAGTTATTTAATATAAGTACACTTGGAATTAATTTGACGTACTAAGGCTTCTTGCAAAAACACAAACAACCAATATTTAGTTTACAGTCTACCTGTAGCAATATTATATTTGAAAAGCACAGTCGTAGTCTGCATACAAGTTACACATATGTTATATATCTACCTGCGAAATGCCAGTCCGTATTTTGTTGTCCATAGCAAGTCCGAATTGCAAAAAGCAGCAGAAGAATGTATATCTTTGTCACTATCATATTCTGAAATACAAATTAAATACATTGGAGAATATTTAACTTTAAACATTTGCAATGAATTTAACATATTCGCTGGAACTGAGTTCTTTCAATGGATCTCCTGCTGAATAAAGAAAAGACCTGCACCTGCTTCAATGTAGAAGAGTCAAACAAAGAAATTTAATGTAAAGCAACACGGGCTCACTTCTAAGTTGACAACATAATTGACACTAATAAACATCTTTATATATACATCTTTATTTGACTGTACTACATATCTTTACAAATATTAATGTACATCTTTATTTGACTGTACTACATATCTTTACAAATATTAATGTACATCTTTATTTGACTGTACTACATATCTTTACAAATATTAATGTACATCTTTATTTGACTGTACTACATATCTTTACAATTATTAATGTACATCTTTATTTGACTGAAGTATATATCTTCATACATATTGATGTACATCTTTATTTGACTGAAGTACATTTCATTACAAATATTAATGTACATCTTTATTTGACTGTACTACATATATTTACAAATATTAATGTACATGTTTATTTGACTGTACTACATATCTTTACAAATATTAATGTACATCTTTATATGACAGAAGTACATATCTTTACAAATATTAATGTTCATCTTTATTTGACTGAGGTACATTTATTTACAAATATTAATGTTCATCTTTATTTGACTGAAGTTCATATTTTCATAAATATTAATGCTCATCTTTATTTGACTGAATTACATATCTTTACAAACATTAATGTACATCTTTATTTGACAGAAGTACATTTCTTTACAAATATTAATGTTCATCTTTATTTGACTGTACTACATACCTTTATAAATATTAATGTACATCTTTATTTGACTGAAGTACATTTCTTTACAAATATTACTGTTCATCTTTATTTGACTGAAGTTCATTTCTTTATAAATATTACTGTTCATCGTTATTTGACTGAAGTTCATATCTTCATAAATATTAATGTTCATCCTTATTTGACTAAAGTGCATATCTTCTCAAATATTAATGTACATCTTTATTTGACTGAGGTACAATTCTTTACAGAACATTTTATACAACTTAATTTGATTGATGTACAACATACTTACTTGCAAATACTTGCACCTCGCATAAAGTGAGATAAGAATCATATTTGTCTGGGGGTAAATATATAGTAATAGAATCAACTGCTATTGTCCCATCCAGGGAGACTTGAATGGTGTCATTCATATATTCGTCGTTTTTTGATTCGTATAGTATATTATAGTTTCCGTCCATCGAATGCCCTCTTATAGAGAAGGACTTCAGTCTCTCTCTGTGGTCTGCATCTATAAATCAACAATAGTAAAGCGGTTTGTCATCAACTGTGTTGACTACCTCATATTCCTTTTTATCTTGTGTTATTATCTGTTTCACGCCTAATTCGAAATGTTATAATTAATTTAAATAATAACTTAAAGGATGATCATAATTGAATTAGACAGATATGTATTGAAATTTAAGGCTATGATGCTACGTCCTGCAACAGCGACATTTGTTTGAATTTCTACTGTAAACGCGCACTTGACATGTTGTGGTTTGATAGGCCAGAAACAACGTGTTTTACCCTTGTCGCGTTATTTTAACCGATAATCGCTGTCGTGGGACCTATATAAATAGGGTATTATGTTGCAGCAGGGTGAGTGTAATAGGGTGGTGTGTCAATTTTCTCACGCTACGAGTATCGAAATACAAAGTCACGAAAGATCACTTTTACTTTTGTTATATACCGTATTTTTTAAGAAAGACTTATATAGAGTTATATGTTTCTAATATAAAATATTTTTTGTATTAAATAAATGTAATAAACGGTGAATGACATCGCGCTTCCATATTTGATGGCGTCACATTACAAAAATTGGTAACATATTTTCATTAAAGGTTATTGACCCTGTACTGTGAAATCATCGTTGGACCGAGTTCTTGGGCTGACGTTGCCGAGCTTGCGAGGCTACGTTCGCCAAAGAACGAGGTCCAACGATGATTTCACAGTACAGGGTCAATAACCTTTTTATTGCATACTTTCCTATTGTAAACTATTTGCTTTACGTTGTGGAGGTTTTTTTTTATTATCTAGAATTGATTAATCTGCTTCCGAATTAGAAACAAACTGTGTTTTTTTGTGAAAATACCGTTTGTAACGTTTTTGTTTTAAATGACGCCATGCACGTGCATCAACAACATTTTAGACGCGCGTGCCATGTAACAGTATACTGTTATCCGGTCAAAACCGTACTTTTAACATGAGATAGTAAGAAATTGTCCATGCTCAGTATATGAGAATCTAACATTACAAAATCACGTGAGGTCTAATAATGATATTTAGGTCAGCTTTGTTTGTTTACATAGATAAAGTAGTCCCTAGCATGTTAATTATGCGGAATTTTCGCACGTCCTTATCTACGGTCATGATCACTCCTTGACAGCGGTCATGATCGAAAAATCATGACCACTTTCTTCAATGTAAAGTGCACGGGACGGTATGAAAGTATGCAATAAAGATAAATACGGACTATTTAATCCGCCGTCTTGTATTTGCGCGTAATATTTTGCTTTTTTCTCCTGAAAATGTGTAGGTATATAATTAACCATACCCAAATACATTTTAGCTGTTTTACTTCGTTTTATTTTAAATTGATAACAAAGCAATCCATTACCTGACTTATTTCGACTACTGGGATGAAGCAAAATGTGTATGCAAAAATGCAAATTAAAAACTATTGTTGATTTTTTCCAGTTGAGGGAAAATGAAAAACAAAGAGGAATCAAAATACCAACAGTTGATTTTACAAATTGATACCCAATTTTTAAGTCCGGAGAGCCTAGAGGGACCTTAACATATATGCTTCACAATCATGGAACACTGAGTTGTCTCCCATGTTGATTATGCACACGACATGTTTTACCAGATGCATCGGTATTGAAGGTCATATCTTTAACACCTCATTATATTCAATTTTCATTAAAAGTGTTCGTTTTCATTCGAGTTTTCCGTTCAGCACTTAACTCCAATTTTAATTCACCCAATTGGGTGACTCCATTTTCCATGTAATAAAAGCTTTGGATTTTTTTAATAACTTAAACACAAATAATTCCGATTTCATGTAAGACAGTTCGTGACGAGCTGACTCACGTGAATCTGTATTGTTTGCAAACACTCCAATATTGCCATTGGCGCTGAAAATGTAAAGGTATAAATTAACAGTTACTTTGAAAACCAAATCCAATGAGGTAATAGTTACAAAGTGATGTGCATAAAGAACTTATTAAACATATGATAATAAACTCTTAAATACAAGTACTGGTGTGAGAAAACCAGGAAATGCATGAATAGGTGAACTGGCCGCCGTGATATAACTGAGAAATTGTTAAAAACGGCGTTAAACCCCAATCAAACAATCAAACAATCTTAAATACAAGAGTGTTCGAATGAACCTATGTGTCATCTTTTAAGGAGGCGGAAAGTGAAAGTTTGACGGATAGGCAGACATACTGACAAACGGACGAACATATGACGGAGAAATTATACCAATGTGTCACGCTTCTAAGGCAGGAGACGTATGTTATTCTAGAACATTACTATGACACATAAAATATTTCCGGGAGTTATATCTGACTGTTACATTATACGTACATACCACTGTTATAAATCCGTATGCCTGTCAGGTAGTAAAACGTTCCTAAATCAACACTCCACCATGGATAATCAGAACCCTGTCCTTGAGTAGTATGAGAGCAAGATTGTCCATTGTTATAAGTTATGTTACCATCAACTGCACGATCAGCCACCTGACCTTGATACGTTCCTGGGTGTTGTTGTGCATGCTTATGAAGTGCTACATTTGGACCTGCATTGTAAAATACGGGACTTATATTACAAACAAACATATGTCACGGTTTAATGGTAAATAACCGGAATATAAATGAAGGAAACAAATGTTCGTCGAATTTCAATTATTGTTGTTTTATGGGATTGTTAATGCAATTTACAGTGCATTTCAATAATGTCATTCATTTTGTGCAGTCAATTGGGTTAATTGTTTTGGGAAGTTATTTAATATAAGTACACTTGGAATTAATTTGACGTACTAAGGCTTCTTGCAAAAACACAAACAACCAATATTTAGTTTACAGTCTACCTGTAGCAATATTATATTTGAAAAGCACAGTCGTAGTCTGCATACAAGTTACACATATGTTATATATCTACCTGCGAAATGCCAGTCCGTATTTTGTTGTCCATAGCAAGTCCGAATTGCAAAAAGCAGCAGAAGAATGTATATCTTTGTCACTATCATATTCTGAAATACAAATTAAATACATTGGAGAATATTTAGATACTAATCATTTAAGCAAATGTATGTGAAAAGGGAGACTATTAATTTGATGAACTTTCTCGTTTATTATACCTTGTTTATAAACATGATTTTTTAGAGTTTGTCAAGCGAGTATGTTCTTTTTTTTAATTCAAAAGTGTGAAACGATGTGTCGATATCTTTTAAAAATCTTTAATCTAGGTAGGCATACAATTCCATTACTAAAATTTGAAACATAAATGAGACATATATACTAACATTGTAATAGTTATAAATAACTTACATTCAATCTCTCATCTTCACGAACAAATATCAAATATAAATTCCTATCCACCAGGTTATCAAACCTATTAAATTAAAGTTAAAATGTTTTTATATAGAAAGTCTGTATATGACCATTTTCGCTTCCTTGTGTTATCAGTTATAAATTATTCTATCAGGTAAACTGTGGGAATGTATTAACTAATTTATCACAAAATACGAGATGTCCTGGTGTTTTTTAATTATGAAATACGCAAGGTGAAAATGTGTCAGTTTGAAAGCATTTAGCTGGGCCTGGTAGCCCAGTTTGTAGCGACGCAGGCTGTCAATCCAGGGGTTGTGAGTTCGAACACCAGTTCGGCCAACATTCTCTCCGACGTTTGATAAAAGTCAATGCGACAAGCGATTTTCATCTTCCACCAGTGGGCTAACAGTCTGTGTAGAAAGGCAAGCAATTGCTTGGAAAGATTGTCGTGTGGAGTGCTAGTGTGAGAAAACAAGGACACACAGGGGTAGATGAACTGGCAGCCGTGATATGACTGAACACTTGTTGAAAACGGCGTTAAACCCCGATCAATCAATTGAAAGCATTTACGAAGTCACCGTTCATCTACGTGTCTAAGTGCGCTGCTGCGTTACATCATAATCAAAGCGCTGATAGCACAGATTAGCTTAGAGCCTTTTCATTAGTTTGATTATAACTGCGAAAGGCATGCTCGACCAGGTTATACCCATATCGGCCAGAGCATCCGCGCAGTCTACTTTTATGTATGTACATGTAGGCTCAGTATCATCGTAATCTGATATTCAGTAAATTATTTTAATTATGCCGCCGGAGTATTTAGCCTTGGGGGATGGTCGGTTGGGGTAGTCAAATAAAGCTCAAACGTGTCTTGGTTAGTATGATGATTGGGAGAGATGGAAGTTACCACAAAACTTGACAGATGACAGTTAGGCCTTGTAAGTGAAATAAAAAAGTATAACGGCTGCCAAAAAGTACAGTATACTACTTTGAACCAGATCAAGGTCACTGTTAGTTGTTATTACTATTTTAAGTTTCATGAACAGTAGAACGTAGTTTCAGCTATTAGAATGAAACACAATATTTGCGATACCAAAACTGTCATACATTATATTATGTAAAATACGTGTTTACTCATTATGTATGATTTTTAGCAATTAAAGTTTACATCATGAGAGGATGTAACCTTGTAGAGAAAAAAATCAAAAAATAAATAAATTGATAATTTAAATAAAATTATCAAGATAACCAATAATTAGAAATAAATGTATAGGTCAAATTACGCTAAATACATCCGCTGACTTGCTGATCTACAGTACTATAGTCCCTATAAAAAGTTCTTTGATTAGTTAATTGCCTCAAACAGGTATACACATTAAGTTTGGTCATTTCTTTAAACATGGGGCACAGTAAAACCTAACATTGTTATGTGCTTATGCTTTTTTTGTTTTGGAGACCTGTATGATGCGCGAGCGCAGAAAACTCACCGGACTTAAGTCGCGAAACCTAGGTTTGGGTTGCATAGGAAATTTGAAATTTCTTTGAAAATAATTGTTTAATTGTCCTAATATTTGCTAATTTGCTTTCATTTTATATCATTCTCTGTAAATTTACACAAAAACCAGATCTCTGAGGGCAACGAAAGTGTCTAAAGGAGCTTCAGAGTCCACAAAAATGACGGGTCAAATTTGTGTCGTCTGCAAAATTGTTTGGATACAGTCAAACTGGTTGAAAATGATGACACTGGTTGCCTAAAATGTCTGAAAATAGTGCATAAATCTAAAGTTTGATCGTCTCTATGAACATTTGACACAGTAAAACCAAATATGTGATGTTTTTTCTTATTTTTCCTTTGCGAAGACCTATGTATTGCGCGAAAGCATAAAACTTGGCCGATTTAGCCGAAATACCTAAATTTGGACAAAAATAATGTTCTTTATAATTAGAAAAAACATATACTTAAGAACAGTTTTTTTGTCTAAAAGGTCAAATTACGCTAAATACATCCGCTGACTTGCTGATCTACTAGTACTATAGTCCCTAAAAAAACTTTGTTTGCGTAGAAATGAGTGTATACCATCACCAGAATGTATTGAATAAATGACATTGAGTTTAAATGCATTGTGAATGTGTATAGGATGCACTGCAAATGATTGATTTTTATCACTTTTAGTATTTTGACCTTGTTTGAAAGTGAAAGTAGAGAATGTTAAACACAGGTTTTGTCCGGGCCCGATTAGGTCCAAAATGAGGGGTACCATTTTGGCGGAGAGTAAATTTTTCACATTCTATATAAAGACAATGAAGATGTAAAGATATTAGTAAAACGGGCGGCAATTCTACCTTTGGTTCCTCTAAAGTCAATTCCTAAGACAGCATTACCAAAGTCGCTAAAGGTTAGAGTCATGCACACAAATGGCAGAAATATTTAATACACACTTTACCCACATTACAGATAAATTCAATTTTTCAAATGTTTCTCCAGACTTTCAAAAACTTAACATGTTCATTTCAAGTTAACTTACTGAAACAGATTTCTTTGAAATCACTCCAGTTGATGAATATTCTCTCCTTTGTGTTCTTAATAATTTAAACATAAACAAGTCGTCATGAATAGATAAAATAGGACCCAAACTACTTAAACTTGCGGCACCATATATTTCAAGTCATTAATTTACATATTTAATTTAAGTATAAAGACAGGTATATTTCCCGATTCATTGAAATCAGTCAAAGTAACACCTATTTTAAAATCTGGTGATAAGAATGACCCAAACAATTATAGACCTATATCTGTTCTTCCAACTTTATCAAAAATATTTAAAAAAAAATATTTGTTGCAGTTGAACAACTTCATAGATGACCAATTTTGAACTGAGGGACCCTGATCCACTGGTAATGTTGAAGGATGGCACAACAAAGTAAAGAGAATGAGCCAGCATGCTTAACCTAATATATTCACGGCCATACAGATGTTTAAAGACGTTCTGAATTCAAACGATATCAACATATTTCATATAGCTGCTGGTGGAACATCTTCGCAAGCCAAGGGTAATTTGTCCATTACATTACCATAATTACTTGATTTGGACATTGAAAAATGTATTGCCCAAGCACAACGAAACACTAATAAATTAAGACGAGAATCGAACTCATGCCTACCGAGTAAACAGCCTGCTGGTGGGACATCTTCGCAAGCCAAGGGTAATTTGTCCATTACATTACCATAATTACTTGATTTGGACATTGAAAAATGTATTGCCCAAGCACAACGAAACACTAATAAATTAAGACGAGAATCGAACTCATGCCTACCGAGTAAACAGCCTGCTGGTGGAACATCTTCGCAAGCCAAGGGTAATTTGTCCATTACATTACCATAATTACTTGATTTGGACATTGAAAAATGTATTGCCCAAGCACAACGAAACACTAATAAATTAAGACGAGAATCGAACTCATGCCTACCGAGTAAACAGCCTGCTGGTGGAACATCTTCGCAAGCCAAGGGTAATTTGTCCATTACATTACCATAATTACTTGATTTGGACATTGAAAAATGTATTGCCCAAGCACAACGAAACACTAATAAATTAAGACGAGAATCGAACTCATGCCTACCGAGTAAACAGCCTCGCTGGTGGAACATCTTCGCAAGCCAAGGGTAATTTGTCCATTACATTACCATAATCACTTGATTTGGACATTGAAAAATGTATTGCCCAAGCACAACGAAACACTAATAAAATAAGACGAGAATCGAACTCATGCCTACCGAGTAAACAGCCTAACTTGATACCTCTTAAGATATTGTACCCCTTGAAAATATTGTGGGGGAAAAAGCCAGTGCTTAAAATTAACATGCATTGGCCCTTTTCAACAATACGTTTCATTCAATCAGATTGATCAGATCTTATCTAAATATATTTTGTTCAATTGTCTAAAAAAAAAATGGAAGTATTTGAATCCACACTTGACGCGTAATTCATATCAAAAAAAGAATATATATTTTTAAATTAAATATAAATCTGATCATGTACATTCACCTTATAATAATGAAAATCAAATGAAAAAATGCAACTAAGTTAACAGTCATTAAGTCTATCACTTATATTTGCCATCTTATAAGGCCCCATACTCCCAAATTAGTCCTGGTAGAGAATAAATCCATTAGGCGTTCGGGGAATAATTACCCCAGGAATATAACGGAACACACTGTTAAAACGTATCTATAGAAGGTAATGAGTTTGTACTGTCATGAAACGGGTATTTCAGTTACTTTCCTTGTCGGTCATTT
Source organism: Serripes groenlandicus (assembly GCA_031761405.1). Taxonomy (NCBI): domain Eukaryota; kingdom Metazoa; phylum Mollusca; class Bivalvia; order Cardiida; family Cardiidae; genus Serripes; species Serripes groenlandicus. Next base: position 13,173 of record JASEVX010000567.1, read on the forward strand.
TATTTCAGTTGTCATCATTCTGTTTCATAGAAAGCTTCTGCAACATCAAGATCGCCATTTATTAATTTAACCTGTTAATATACTATCATTTCAAAGTGACACATCATGTAAGTACTTGAGTGTGATTCTGGAATATATAGTTGTTTATTTGCAATTGTAGTTTTATATGCATTTCCTGTATTTTGAGTGTAGGCCCGTTTTGAAATATGCAGTTTAATCAATCACTCAGACGCTCATTAACATGTTAATAATATAGGCGCATGGCGATAAGGTCCGAAAGCATCGATTATTTAGATCACGTGGGTTATTGCTATATAAACGCGGGTTTCTCTTTGATCAGTCAGTCTGTGTTCTGCAGTCAGCAAGAACACATCTCCAAGCCTCAATCGGCAACGTACGATTTCGAGAAGTATTGGAGTGGTAAACAATAGGGTTCCCTCAGAGTTGCAGCTTCGGCTCATAATTGAAGGGTTCACTTTAACATACCACTGTCCTCTCAGGTCATACAAGCCAGTGAATGGTAATTAATTGGTTCCAAACGATACAGTGGTTATACCTGTTCTGTATCATTGGAGGTTTTAGACTGATACAGCTTGTATCAGCAGTAAATAGTACTAGACAGCTAGTATAGGTTCAAACCCGTTCGTGTACTGCGTCATAGAGGTACACGTGACAAATTTGGTGACAGATGTTGGATATTCAGATAGTAAGATTATTATCTCTTATCCAGATAATCAGCACTGTGATGGATAAGTCTGTTTTCAACAGTGCTGGTGATATGATGGGTTTGGACGATAGATTGTCCAGTATGCAAGATAAAAATGAACTGAGTTTTGTCCGTTCCGAACAGGCACTGCTGAGACAAGTACAGGACCTTCAGTTGGAGAATGAACGGTTGAAAACGCGTGTTAAGAACTACGAGTTAAAGCAGACTCCAACGTTTGACACTTCAACCCCTGGGAATATAGTACGCGGCGAATCTCTTTCGGGATCAACCATGAGAAAACGTCTACTCCCAAACTTGCCTGATACACCCCCAGTGTCAGTATGCAGAACCAAAACGGGTTCTGAGCAAACCCACATAAGGTTTACTGAAAGCCCCGTAGTGTTTAGTAACTCCCAGACAGATGGATCAAAGTTCGACGAGTATGTTACAACACGTAGGCGTAAGCCAGGTGCTAAAACGTCAACAAATATTGACGTACAGGATAGCCCTATACAAGAATCCCTTTCTAAGGCTAAAGTACTTACGAAGTCAGATATAACGTCAACAAATATTGACGTACAGAATAGCCCTATACATGAAACACTTTCTAAGGGTAAAGTGCTTATGAAGCCAGATAAGTATGACGGTACAGGGTCGTGGCATGACTACGTTGCCCACTATGAGGTATGTGCAAGGATCAACAGTTGGTCCGAACAGGAAAAGGGTCTATACCTTGCGGTGTCCTTACGTGGTCAGGCTCGAAACTTAGTGGGGACATATGACGGTCCACTTGATGATTACAAGCGTCTTAAGACAATTCTGCAAGAACGCTTTGCCCCGCCCAATCAAACTGAGTTGTATAGAGCCCAGTTGAAGGAAAGACGACAGAAAGCATCCGAAACCTTGATGGAACTGGCACAAGATATAAGGCGGTTGACAAATATGGCATATCCTTCTGCACCACACGATGTCAGAGAAACGCTAGCTAAAGAGCAGTTCATAGACTCATTGGTGAGTTCCGACATGAGACTACGTATCAAACAAGCCCGTCCGAACAGTCTAAACGATGCTGTAAGGCATGCTGTAGAATTGGAAGCTTTCAATAGGGCTGAGTCAAAGCTAGCGGAAAGTCAAGGTTATATGCGGGTTATAAGTGGTGATGGACAAAAGAAAGATGATAGTTGTAAAAAGGACATTGAAAATCTTCAGAAGACTATGGCTGACCTATGCAGGGAGTTTAAATCCTGGAAGGAATCGCAAAGTTCTAAGTCGCCAAATCGTGGAAGGGATAATAATCCGTTTTCCGCTGAGAATCAGGGTCAACGGCAACGGCGATGCTATGAATGTGGTTCTGACAATCATATTAAGCCAGACTGTCCAAAATTGAAAAATACAAATGTTGGTCGGGCACAGGGACAAAAACATATAAGTCATGTTTCTTATAAGGGGAATGGTTTGTACATGAGCTGCGAGATTAACAACCAACCAATAGATTGCTTGGTTGATACAGGTGCAACTGTTTCAATTTTGTCTGAAAGGGTTTGGCACTCTTTGAAGCATAGTCATAAAACAAGTTTAGAACCATATACATATACACTCTCTACAGCAAATGGAGAAAATGTTGAAGTTAAGGGTAAAGCTAAAATAAAAGTGACGGTTTGTGGTTTTGAGTTTGACTTAATATTCATAATAGCAAACATAGATCTGGATGGATTGTTAGGTTTAGACTTTCTGACTGAACACAACTGTAAAATCAATATCGCAAAGAAACAGTTAGTAGTAGAGGGTAGGACATGCACTTTGACATCTAATGGTAAAATAGGATGTTATAGGGTAACTGTGCAGGAACGAATTGTAATTCCTCCTCGGTCCGAAATGATAATAGAAGGTTTTGTCAAAGTTGAAGAAGGAGACTCGAAAAGGGTTGGGCTAGTTGAACCACATGGTCAGTTGTATGATAGTTCGAGAGGTTTAGTGGCCAGAACTGTAGTTCGCGTTGATACTTCTGTTCCCGTCAGGATGATGAACCTAGACAACGATCCTTTACTTATACAACCTGGTACCCGCATAGCAAACCTATGTTTAGTTAAGGACGTTACACAAGTTAAAACTGGTGAATGCAAAACTATCAAACAGGTACCTGCTCATTTGAAAGATTTATATGACAGAACCATCCTTGATATGTCATATGAACAGCGTGTACAAGTTGCAAGGTTACTGACAAAATATAGTGATGCATTCTCACAAGACAGTATGGACTTGGGCAGAACAGGAATAATAAGCCACAGGATACACACGGGATCAGCTCGGCCAGTTAAACAGCCATTAAGGAGAGTGCCTGTACATATGGAATCTGAAGTGGATAAACATATTGATGAAATGCTTCAGAGGGATGTTATACAGCCATCTACAAGTCCGTGGTCGAGTGGTGTTGTTATGGTTGAGAAAAAGGATGGTACCAAACGTTTTTGTGTAGACTACAGAAAAGTCAATGATTTTCCAACAACGATGACATCGTCAAGATATATAAGACATATATCCCAATGAAGACCAGCTAATACAGCTTCCATCAATCTTTCGAACGTTGCTGGGGCGTTACACAGTCCGAACGGCATGACCTTAAACTCATACAGTCCTCTCTTTGTGCTAAATGCCGTTTTCTCCATATCATTTTGGTGGACGTTTACCTGCCAATACCCTGATATCATATCAACCGATGAAAACCACACGGCTCCTGCTAATTGGTCAAGAGATTGGTCAACCCTAGGTAATGGGTACGCATCTTTAATTGTTAAATCATTGACTTTTCTGTAGTCTACACAAAAACGTTTGGTACCATCCTTTTTCTCAACCATAACAACACCACTCGACCACGGACTTGTAGATGGCTGTATAACATCCCTCTGAAGCATTTCATCAATATGTTTATCCACTTCAGATTCCATATGTACAGGCACTCTCCTTAATGGCTGTTTAACTGGCCGAGCTGATCCCGTGTGTATCCTGTGGCTTATTATTCCTGTTCTGCCCAAGTCCATACTGTCTTGTGAGAATGCATCACTATATTTTGTCAGTAACCTTGCAACTTGTACACGCTGTTCATATGACATATCAAGGATGGTTCTGTCATATAAATCTTTCAAATGAGCAGGTACCTGTTTGATAGTTTTGCATTCACCAGTTTTAACTTGTGTAACGTCCTTAACTAAACATAGGTTTGCTATGCGGGTACCAGGTTGTATAAGTAAAGGATCGTTGTCTAGGTTCATCATCCTGACGGGAACAGAAGTATCAACGCGAACTACAGTTCTGGCCACTAAACCTCTCGAACTATCATACAACTGACCATGTGGTTCAACTAGCCCAACCCTTTTCGAGTCTCCTTCTTCAACTTTGACAAAACCTTCTATTATCATTTCGGACCGAGGAGGAATTACAATTCGTTCCTGCACAGTTACCCTATAACATCCTATTTTACCATTAGATGTCAAAGTGCATGTCCTACCCTCTACTACTAACTGTTTCTTTGCGATATTGATTTTACAGTTGTGTTCAGTCAGAAAGTCTAAACCTAACAATCCATCCAGATCTATGTTTGCTATTATGAATATTAAGTCAAACTCAAAACCACAAACCGTCACTTTTATTTTAGCTTTACCCTTAACTTCAACATTTTCTCCATTTGCTGTAGAGAGTGTATATGTATATGGTTCTAAACTTGTTTTATGACTATGCTTCAAAGAGTGCCAAACCCTTTCAGACAAAATTGAAACAGTTGCACCTGTATCAACCAAGCAATCTATTGGTTGGTTGTTAATCTCGCAGCTCATGTACAAACCATTCCCCTTATAAGAAACATGACTTATATGTTTTTGTCCCTGTGCCCGACCAACATTTGTATTTTTCAATTTTGGACAGTCTGGCTTAATATGATTGTCAGAACCACATTCATAGCATCGCCGTTGCCGTTGACCCTGATTCTCAGCGGAAAACGGATTATTATCCCTTCCACGATTTGGCGACTTAGAACTTTGCGATTCCTTCCAGGATTTAAACTCCCTGCATAGGTCAGCCATAGTCTTCTGAAGATTTTCAATGTCCTTTTTACAACTATCATCTTTCTTTTGTCCATCACCACTTATAACCCGCATATAACCTTGACTTTCCGCTAGCTTTGACTCAGCCCTATTGAAAGCTTCCAATTCTACAGCATGCCTTACAGCATCGTTTAGACTGTTCGGACGGGCTTGTTTGATACGTAGTCTCATGTCGGAACTCACCAATGAGTCTATGAACTGCTCTTTAGCTAGCGTTTCTCTGACATCGTGTGGTGCAGAAGGATATGCCATATTTGTCAACCGCCTTATATCTTGTGCCAGTTCCATCAAGGTTTCGGATGCTTTCTGTCGTCTTTCCTTCAACTGGGCTCTATACAACTCAGTTTGATTGGGCGGGGCAAAGCGTTCTTGCAGAATTGTCTTAAGACGCTTGTAATCATCAAGTGGACCGTCATATGTCCCCACTAAGTTTCGAGCCTGACCACGTAAGGACACCGCAAGGTATAGACCCTTTTCCTGTTCGGACCAACTGTTGATCCTTGCACATACCTCATAGTGGGCAACGTAGTCATGCCACGACCCTGTACCGTCATACTTATCTGGCTTCATAAGCACTTTACCCTTAGAAAGTGTTTCATGTATAGGGCTATTCTGTACGTCAATATTTGTTGACGTTATATCTGACTTCGTAAGTACTTTAGCCTTAGAAAGGGATTCTTGTATAGGGCTATCCTGTACGTCAATATTTGTTGACGTTTTAGCACCTGGCTTACGCCTACGTGTTGTAACATACTCGTCGAACTTTGATCCATCTGTCTGGGAGTTACTAAACACTACGGGGCTTTCAGTAAACCTTATGTGGGTTTGCTCAGAACCCGTTTTGGTTCTGCATACTGACACTGGGGGTGTATCAGGCAAGTTTGGGAGTAGACGTTTTCTCATGGTTGATCCCGAAAGAGATTCGCCGCGTACTATATTCCCAGGGGTTGAAGTGCCAAACGTTGGAGTCTGCTTTAACTCGTAGTTCTTAACACGCGTTTTCAACCGTTCATTCTCCAACTGAAGGTCCTGTACTTGTCTCAGCAGTGCCTGTTCGGAACGGACAAAACTCAGTTCATTTTTATCTTGCATACTGGACAATCTATCGTCCAAACCCATCATATCACCAGCACTGTTGAAAACAGACTTATCCATCACAGTGCTGATTATCTGGATAAGAGATAATAATCTTACTATCTGAATATCCCACCGCTGTCACCAAATTAACGTGCCGGGCTAAAGACGCAGAAGATCCCTTCAGCGAAAAGTATACTCAACCCTGAAGGGGTCCACTTGCCTTATATATCTAATCCTAAGACCATCACTTCGAACCGGTGATGCTAATTTGCATATTCGTTACAATACTTCCCACTCCGAGAAGACTCGTCCCGAGTCTTGGCCTGGGAAACCCATGGGTAAGGCAACTCCAATATGAAACAGTTAGTAGTAGAGGGTAGGACATGCACTTTGACATCTAATGGTAAAATAGGATGTTATAGGGTAACTGTGCAGGAACGAATTGTAATTCCTCCTCGGTCCGAAATGATAATAGAAGGTTTTGTCAAAGTTGAAGAAGGAGACTCGAAAAGGGTTGGGCTAGTTGAACCACATGGTCAGTTGTATGATAGTTCGAGAGGTTTAGTGGCCAGAACTGTAGTTCGCGTTGATACTTCTGTTCCCGTCAGGATGATGAACCTAGACAACGATCCTTTACTTATACAACCTGGTACCCGCATAGCAAACCTATGTTTAGTTAAGGACGTTACACAAGTTAAAACTGGTGAATGCAAAACTATCAAACAGGTACCTGCTCATTTGAAAGATTTATATGACAGAACCATCCTTGATATGTCATATGAACAGCGTGTACAAGTTGCAAGGTTACTGACAAAATATAGTGATGCATTCTCACAAGACAGTATGGACTTGGGCAGAACAGGAATAATAAGCCACAGGATACACACGGGATCAGCTCGGCCAGTTAAACAGCCATTAAGGAGAGTGCCTGTACATATGGAATCTGAAGTGGATAAACATATTGATGAAATGCTTCAGAGGGATGTTATACAGCCATCTACAAGTCCGTGGTCGAGTGGTGTTGTTATGGTTGAGAAAAAGGATGGTACCAAACGTTTTTGTGTAGACTACAGAAAAGTCAATGATTTAACAATTAAAGATGCGTACCCATTACCTAGGGTTGACCAATCTCTTGACCAATTAGCAGGAGCCGTGTGGTTTTCATCGGTTGATATGATATCAGGGTATTGGCAGGTAAACGTCCACCAAAATGATATGGAGAAAACGGCATTTAGCACAAAGAGAGGACTGTATGAGTTTAAGGTCATGCCGTTCGGACTGTGTAACGCCCCAGCAACGTTCGAAAGATTGATGGAAGCTGTATTAGCTGGTCTTCATTGGGATATATGTCTTATATATCTTGACGATGTCATCGTTGTTGGAAAATCATTCGAAAATATGGTAGAAAACCTCGGGAAAGTTTTAGAAAGATTTGTAAATGCTGTCTTGAAGCTCAAACCAAGCAAATGTCATCTGTTTGCTCGTGAAGTTGAATTTTTGGGACATATTGTGTCAGCCAATGGTATTCATACTGACCCAAAGAAAATTAAGGCCGTGCAAGAATGGTCAGTTCCAACTTCGGTTACTGAAGTAAGATCGTTTTTGGGGTTTTGTAGTTATTATAGGCGATTTATCGAGGGGTTTGCAAGTATAGCAAAACCATTGCATCGTTTGACAGAAAAGGGTTTTGCATTTGTTTGGAGTGATGATTGTAATGAAGCGTTTGAAGGGTTGAAACAAAGGCTTACAACAGCCCCCATTCTCGCCCTTCCAGATATTTCTCAGCCGTTTATTTTGGATACGGATGCAAGTGATTTTGCTATCGGGGGAGTGTTATCCCAGATTATCGATGGAAAGGAACGACCTATTGCATATGCTAGTCGGGCACTAACAAAGTCCGAACGTCGTTATTGCGTCACAAGAAAGGAACTTCTGGCGTTGGTACATTTTGTGAAACATTTTCGGCACTATTTGTATGGCAACACTTTTACTATACGAACTGATCATGGTTCTCTGCGTTGGTTGCTAAATTTTAAAAATCCAGAAGGTCAAATCGCAAGATGGATAGAGGTGTTATCCTCTTATAACATGAGCATTGAGCATCGGCCAGGTAGGTTGCACCAAAACGCCGATGGACTGAGTAGAAAACCGTGTAAGCAGTGCGGAAATGAAGACTTACATAACACTGATCAAGTGTGCAGCATAAAGCCAAAAACTGACATTTCTTTGTCTAGTTTGATCGATATACAAAAGTTGAACGTTGACCTCAATAAGATTAGAGGATGGGTTAATAGCGGTCGCAGACCAGAGAGTCCCGAAATCTCTCAAGAGAGCCATTTTGTGAAATCTCTTTGGAATCAATGGAAAAGATTAGCCTTCGATGAGGATTTACTATGTCGTAAGTGGGAGACGTATGAAACTGGTTCTGTGTTATGGCAAGCAGTTGTCCCATTGTCACACCGGCGAACTGTGTTAGAACAGTTTCATGACGCAAAGGCGTCAGGGCATCTTGGCGTACATAAAACTCTCAGTAAAATTCGACAAAGGTATTATTGGCCGGGACTTCAAAACGATGTACGCATGTATGTTTCAGGGTGCGAAGTATGTCTGAAACGGAAGGAACCAAAGAAAACTAGGAAAGCTCCAATGCAGATAACAAGAAGTGGCTATCCCATGGAAAGAATTGCAGTTGATATTCTTGGTGAGCTGCCTGAGACGGAAGCTGGTAATAAATATGTCCTGGTCATTTCAGACTACTTCACCAAGTGGACAGAATGTTTTCCCATGCCTAACATGACAGCCCAAACCGTTGCGAGAATAATGTTTAGTGAAGTTATCTCGAGGTTCGGGGTTCCAAATAAGATACACTCTGACCAAGGTCGTCAATTTGTGAGCAATTTATTCATGGAAATGTGTAGCTTATTACAAATTGAGAAGACAAGGACCACTCCTTATCACCCAGAGTCGGATGGTATGGTTGAACGATTCAATCAGACTCTATGTGGAATGATCAAATCTTACATTGATGAAAATCATAAGGACTGGGACCAGCAATTACCCCATGTTATGATGGCATATAGGTCAGTACAGCATGAAACAACAGGAATGAGTCCAAATATGTTAATGCTAGGTCGGGAGATTTCGACACCCCTCGATCTAATGTTTGAAATGCCGCCGGCAATTAAACCAGTACCTCGTAGTCAGTGGGTATGGGAGCTACGCGAAAAAATAGAGCTAGCACATTCGTATGTAAGGGAATACACCCATAGGTCAATGTGTAGACAGAAAAGATATCACGATAGAAAATTGTTTTATGAAACTATTAAACAAGGTGATAATGTTTATGTTTTCTTTCCAGTTCGAAAGACAGGCTGCTCATCCAAGTTTGCGTGCTACTGGAGAGGGCCTTACCAGGTTATAGAGAAATTAACTGATGTTTTGTTTAAGATTGATTGCGGAAGATCTAATTCCATGCAGGTAGTGCATGTTGACAGGCTAAAAAGGGCGAAGGAACAGGTCTTGTCTGGTGAAACTGATACTATTTCTGAATCAATTGTAGATAAAGATGACCAAGAAGATGAGGAGGTCAATGGCCAAGAGCATCGGGGTAGGGTTAGGCAAAGACCAAAATGGTTAAATGATTATGAAATTTATACTTGCAGGTCGAGTCAGAGCAAAGCAATGAAAACGATCTGCCCACTGTGCAAACTAGAAATTAATGGTGACGTATTCCAACAGCACCTGGTGGGTTGCGCTGAAGAACGATTCCCGTGTGAGTCATGTGGTTCCAGTTTCAAGAAAAAGGAATATTTGGTTCGCCACCAGAAGATGAAACATAGTGGACCTAACCTTAAGACAACACCTCGTAAACATTTGGAGGAAAAGACAAGTGTGACATGTGTTGACGAAGAAGACTGGAACAATGATCCAGATATTGAACTGTTTGAGGAAGGCCGAACCATCAGAAAAAGAACAACTCCCTCACCAGTTTCGGCTCCTATTAAGAAACAGTTATTGAAGAAAACATGTTAACCTGTGTATATATATGGTTTTTCGTTTATTTATTTAGTCAAGCGAGGACGCTTGAACCCGGAGGCGTGGGTAATGTCATGAAACGGGTATTTCAGTTACTTTCCTTGTCGGTCATTTTATTTCAGTTGTCATCATTCTGTTTCATAGAAAGCTTCTGCAACATCAAGATCGCCATTTATTAATTTAACCTGTTAATATACTATCATTTCAAAGTGACACATCATGTAAGTACTTGAGTGTGATTCTGGAATATATAGTTGTTTATTTGCAATTGTAGTTTTATATGCATTTCCTGTATTTTGAGTGTAGGCCCGTTTTGAAATATGCAGTTTAATCAATCACTCAGACGCTCATTAACATGTTAATAATATAGGCGCATGGCGATAAGGTCCGAAAGCATCGATTATTTAGATCACGTGGGTTATTGCTATATAAACGCGGGTTTCTCTTTGATCAGTCAGTCTGTGTTCTGCAGTCAGCAAGAACACATCTCCAAGCCTCAATCGGCAACGTACGATTTCGAGAAGTATTGGAGTGGTAAACAATAGGGTTCCCTCAGAGTTGCAGCTTCGGCTCATAATTGAAGGGTTCACTTTAACATACCACTGTCCTCTCAGGTCATACAAGCCAGTGAATGGTAATTAATTGGTTCCAAACGATACAGTGGTTATACCTGTTCTGTATCATTGGAGGTTTTAGACTGATACAGCTTGTATCAGCAGTAAATAGTACTAGACAGCTAGTATAGGTTCAAACCCGTTCGTGTACTGCGTCATAGAGGTACACGTGACAGTATGTTAAAGTGAACCCTTCAAAGTGAAAACCTCGGGAAAGTTTTAGAAAGATTTGTAAATGCTGGCTTGAAGCTCAAACCAAGCAAATGTCATCTGTTTGCTCGTGAAGTTGAATTTTTGGGACATATTGTGTCAGCCAATGGTATTCATACTGACCCAAAGAAAATTAAGGCCGTGCAAGAATGGTCAGTTCCAACTTCGGTTACTGAAGTAAGATCGTTTTTGGGGTTTTGTAGTTATTATAGGCGATTTATCGAGGGGTTTGCAAGTATAGCAAAACCATTGCATCGTTTGACAGAAAAGGGTTTTGCATTTGTTTGGAGTGATGATTGTAATGAAGCGTTTGAAGGGTTGAAACAAAGGCTTACAACAGCCCCCATTCTCGCCCTTCCAGATATTTCTCAGCCGTTTATTTTGGATACGGATGCAAGTGATTTTGCTATCGGGGGAGTGTTATCCCAGATTATCGATGGAAAGGAACGACCTATTGCATATGCTAGTCGGGCACTAACAAAGTCCGAACGTCGTTATTGCGTCACAAGAAAGGAACTTCTGGCGTTGGTACATTTTGTGAAACATTTTCGGCACTATTTGTATGGCAACACTTTTACTATACGAACTGATCATGGTTCTCTGCGTTGGTTGCTAAATTTTAAAAATCCAGAAGGTCAAATCGCAAGATGGATAGAGGTGTTATCCTCTTATAACATGAGCATTGAGCATCGGCCAGGTAGGTTGCACCAAAACGCCGATGGACTGAGTAGAAAACCGTGTAAGCAGTGCGGAAATGAAGACTTACATAACACTGATCAAGTGTGCAGCATAAAGCCAAAAACTGACATTTCTTTGTCTAGTTTGATCGATATACAAAAGTTGAACGTTGACCTCAATAAGATTAGAGGATGGGTTAATAGCGGTCGCAGACCAGAGAGTCCCGAAATCTCTCAAGAGAGCCATTTTGTGAAATCTCTTTGGAATCAATGGAAAAGATTAGCCTTCGATGAGGATTTACTATGTCGTAAGTGGGAGACGTATGAAACTGGTTCTGTGTTATGGCAAGCAGTTGTCCCATTGTCACACCGGCGAACTGTGTTAGAACAGTTTCATGACGCAAAGGCGTCAGGGCATCTTGGCGTACATAAAACTCTCAGTAAAATTCGACAAAGGTATTATTGGCCGGGACTTCAAAACGATGTACGCATGTATGTTTCAGGGTGCGAAGTATGTCTGAAACGGAAGGAACCAAAGAAAACTAGGAAAGCTCCAATGCAGATAACAAGAAGTGGCTATCCCATGGAAAGAATTGCAGTTGATATTCTTGGTGAGCTGCCTGAGACGGAAGCTGGTAATAAATATGTCCTGGTCATTTCAGACTACTTCACCAAGTGGACAGAATGTTTTCCCATGCCTAACATGACAGCCCAAACCGTTGCGAGAATAATGTTTAGTGAAGTTATCTCGAGGTTCGGGGTTCCAAATAAGATACACTCTGACCAAGGTCGTCAATTTGTGAGCAATTTATTCATGGAAATGTGTAGCTTATTACAAATTGAGAAGACAAGGACCACTCCTTATCACCCAGAGTCGGATGGTATGGTTGAACGATTCAATCAGACTCTATGTGGAATGATCAAATCTTACATTGATGAAAATCATAAGGACTGGGACCAGCAATTACCCCATGTTATGATGGCATATAGGTCAGTACAGCATGAAACAACAGGAATGAGTCCAAATATGTTAATGCTAGGTCGGGAGATTTCGACACCCCTCGATCTAATGTTTGAAATGCCGCCGGCAATTAAACCAGTACCTCGTAGTCAGTGGGTATGGGAGCTACGCGAAAAAATAGAGCTAGCACATTCGTATGTAAGGGAATACACCCATAGGTCAATGTGTAGACAGAAAAGATATCACGATAGAAAATTGTTTTATGAAACTATTAAACAAGGTGATAATGTTTATGTTTTCTTTCCAGTTCGAAAGACAGGCTGCTCATCCAAGTTTGCGTGCTACTGGAGAGGGCCTTACCAGGTTATAGAGAAATTAACTGATGTTTTGTTTAAGATTGATTGCGGAAGATCTAATTCCATGCAGGTAGTGCATGTTGACAGGCTAAAAAGGGCGAAGGAACAGGTCTTGTCTGGTGAAACTGATACTATTTCTGAATCAATTGTAGATAAAGATGACCAAGAAGATGAGGAGGTCAATGGCCAAGAGCATCGGGGTAGGGTTAGGCAAAGACCAAAATGGTTAAATGATTATGAAATTTATACTTGCAGGTCGAGTCAGAGCAAAGCAATGAAAACGATCTGCCCACTGTGCAAACTAGAAATTAATGGTGACGTATTCCAACAGCACCTGGTGGGTTGCGCTGAAGAACGATTCCCGTGTGAGTCATGTGGTTCCAGTTTCAAGAAAAAGGAATATTTGGTTCGCCACCAGAAGATGAAACATAGTGGACCTAACCTTAAGACAACACCTCGTAAACATTTGGAGGAAAAGACAAGTGTGACATGTGTTGACGAAGAAGACTGGAACAATGATCCAGATATTGAACTGTTTGAGGAAGGCCGAACCATCAGAAAAAGAACAACTCCCTCACCAGTTTCGGCTCCTATTAAGAAACAGTTATTGAAGAAAACATGTTAACCTGTGTATATATATGGTTTTTCGTTTATTTATTTAGTCAAGCGAGGACGCTTGAACCCGGAGGCGTGGGTAATGTCATGAAACGGGTATTTCAGTTACTTTCCTTGTCGGTCATTTTATTTCAGTTGTCATCATTCTGTTTCATAGAAAGCTTCTGCAACATCAAGATCGCCATTTATTAATTTAACCTGTTAATATACTATCATTTCAAAGTGACACATCATGTAAGTACTTGAGTGTGATTCTGGAATATATAGTTGTTTATTTGCAATTGTAGTTTTATATGCATTTCCTGTATTTTGAGTGTAGGCCCGTTTTGAAATATGCAGTTTAATCAATCACTCAGACGCTCATTAACATGTTAATAATATAGGCGCATGGCGATAAGGTCCGAAAGCATCGATTATTTAGATCACGTGGGTTATTGCTATATAAACGCGGGTTTCTCTTTGATCAGTCAGTCTGTGTTCTGCAGTCAGCAAGAACACATCTCCAAGCCTCAATCGGCAACGTACGATTTCGAGAAGTATTGGAGTGGTAAACAATAGGGTTCCCTCAGAGTTGCAGCTTCGGCTCATAATTGAAGGGTTCACTTTAACATACCACTGTCCTCTCAGGTCATACAAGCCAGTGAATGGTAATTAATTGGTTCCAAACGATACAGTGGTTATACCTGTTCTGTATCATTGGAGGTTTTAGACTGATACAGCTTGTATCAGCAGTAAATAGTACTAGACAGCTAGTATAGGTTCAAACCCGTTCGTGTACTGCGTCATAGAGGTACACGTGACAGTATGTTAAAGTGAACCCTTCAAAGTGAAAACCTCGGGAAAGTTTTAGAAAGATTTGTAAATGCTGGCTTGAAGCTCAAACCAAGCAAATGTCATCTGTTTGCTCGTGAAGTTGAATTTTTGGGACATATTGTGTCAGCCAATGGTATTCATACTGACCCAAAGAAAATTAAGGCCGTGCAAGAATGGTCAGTTCCAACTTCGGTTACTGAAGTAAGATCGTTTTTGGGGTTTTGTAGTTATTATAGGCGATTTATCGAGGGGTTTGCAAGTATAGCAAAACCATTGCATCGTTTGACAGAAAAGGGTTTTGCATTTGTTTGGAGTGATGATTGTAATGAAGCGTTTGAAGGGTTGAAACAAAGGCTTACAACAGCCCCCATTCTCGCCCTTCCAGATATTTCTCAGCCGTTTATTTTGGATACGGATGCAAGTGATTTTGCTATCGGGGGAGTGTTATCCCAGATTATCGATGGAAAGGAACGACCTATTGCATATGCTAGTCGGGCACTAACAAAGTCCGAACGTCGTTATTGCGTCACAAGAAAGGAACTTCTGGCGTTGGTACATTTTGTGAAACATTTTCGGCACTATTTGTATGGCAACACTTTTACTATACGAACTGATCATGGTTCTCTGCGTTGGTTGCTAAATTTTAAAAATCCAGAAGGTCAAATCGCAAGATGGATAGAGGTGTTATCCTCTTATAACATGAGCATTGAGCATCGGCCAGGTAGGTTGCACCAAAACGCCGATGGACTGAGTAGAAAACCGTGTAAGCAGTGCGGAAATGAAGACTTACATAACACTGATCAAGTGTGCAGCATAAAGCCAAAAACTGACATTTCTTTGTCTAGTTTGATCGATATACAAAAGTTGAACGTTGACCTCAATAAGATTAGAGGATGGGTTAATAGCGGTCGCAGACCAGAGAGTCCCGAAATCTCTCAAGAGAGCCATTTTGTGAAATCTCTTTGGAATCAATGGAAAAGATTAGCCTTCGATGAGGATTTACTATGTCGTAAGTGGGAGACGTATGAAACTGGTTCTGTGTTATGGCAAGCAGTTGTCCCATTGTCACACCGGCGAACTGTGTTAGAACAGTTTCATGACGCAAAGGCGTCAGGGCATCTTGGCGTACATAAAACTCTCAGTAAAATTCGACAAAGGTATTATTGGCCGGGACTTCAAAACGATGTACGCATGTATGTTTCAGGGTGCGAAGTATGTCTGAAACGGAAGGAACCAAAGAAAACTAGGAAAGCTCCAATGCAGATAACAAGAAGTGGCTATCCCATGGAAAGAATTGCAGTTGATATTCTTGGTGAGCTGCCTGAGACGGAAGCTGGTAATAAATATGTCCTGGTCATTTCAGACTACTTCACCAAGTGGACAGAATGTTTTCCCATGCCTAACATGACAGCCCAAACCGTTGCGAGAATAATGTTTAGTGAAGTTATCTCGAGGTTCGGGGTTCCAAATAAGATACACTCTGACCAAGGTCGTCAATTTGTGAGCAATTTATTCATGGAAATGTGTAGCTTATTACAAATTGAGAAGACAAGGACCACTCCTTATCACCCAGAGTCGGATGGTATGGTTGAACGATTCAATCAGACTCTATGTGGAATGATCAAATCTTACATTGATGAAAATCATAAGGACTGGGACCAGCAATTACCCCATGTTATGATGGCATATAGGTCAGTACAGCATAAAACAACAGGAATGAGTCCAAATATGTTAATGCTAGGTCGGGAGATTTCGACACCCCTCGATCTAATGTTTGAAATGCCGCCGGCAATTAAACCAGTACCTCGTAGTCAGTGGGTATGGGAGCTACGCGAAAAAATAGAGCTAGCACATTCGTATGTAAGGGAATACACCCATAGGTCAATGTGTAGACAGAAAAGATATCACGATAGAAAATTGTTTTATGAAACTATTAAACAAGGTGATAATGTTTATGTTTTCTTTCCAGTTCGAAAGACAGGCTGCTCATCCAAGTTTGCGTGCTACTGGAGAGGGCCTTACCAGGTTATAGAGAAATTAACTGATGTTTTGTTTAAGATTGATTGCGGAAGATCTAATTCCATGCAGGTAGTGCATGTTGACAGGCTAAAAAGGGCGAAGGAACAGGTCTTGTCTGGTGAAACTGATACTATTTCTGAATCAATTGTAGATAAAGATGACCAAGAAGATGAGGAGGTCAATGGCCAAGAGCATCGGGGTAGGGTTAGGCAAAGACCAAAATGGTTAAATGATTATGAAATTTATACTTGCAGGTCGAGTCAGAGCAAAGCAATGAAAACGATCTGCCCACTGTGCAAACTAGAAATTAATGGTGACGTATTCCAACAGCACCTGGTGGGTTGCGCTGAAGAACGATTCCCGTGTGAGTCATGTGGTTCCAGTTTCAAGAAAAAGGAATATTTGGTTCGCCACCAGAAGATGAAACATAGTGGACCTAACCTTAAGACAACACCTCGTAAACATTTGGAGGAAAAGACAAGTGTGACATGTGTTGACGAAGAAGACTGGAACAATGATCCAGATATTGAACTGTTTGAGGAAGGCCGAACCATCAGAAAAAGAACAACTCCCTCACCAGTTTCGGCTCCTATTAAGAAACAGTTATTGAAGAAAACATGTTAACCTGTGTATATATATGGTTTTTCGTTTATTTATTTAGTCAAGCGAGGACGCTTGAACCCGGAGGCGTGGGTAATGTCATGAAACGGGTATTTCAGTTACTTTCCTTGTCGGTCATTTTATTTCAGTTGTCATCATTCTGTTTCATAGAAAGCTTCTGCAACATCAAGATCGCCATTTATTAATTTAACCTGTTAATATACTATCATTTCAAAGTGACACATCATGTAAGTACTTGAGTGTGATTCTGGAATATATAGTTGTTTATTTGCAATTGTAGTTTTATATGCATTTCCTGTATTTTGAGTGTAGGCCCGTTTTGAAATATGCAGTTTAATCAATCACTCAGACGCTCATTAACATGTTAATAATATAGGCGCATGGCGATAAGGTCCGAAAGCATCGATTATTTAGATCACGTGGGTTATTGCTATATAAACGCGGGTTTCTCTTTGATCAGTCAGTCTGTGTTCTGCAGTCAGCAAGAACACATCTCCAAGCCTCAATCGGCAACGTACGATTTCGAGAAGTATTGGAGTGGTAAACAATAGGGTTCCCTCAGAGTTGCAGCTTCGGCTCATAATTGAAGGGTTCACTTTAACATACCACTGTCCTCTCAGGTCATACAAGCCAGTGAATGGTAATTAATTGGTTCCAAACGATACAGTGGTTATACCTGTTCTGTATCATTGGAGGTTTTAGACTGATACAGCTTGTATCAGCAGTAAATAGTACTAGACAGCTAGTATAGGTTCAAACCCGTTCGTGTACTGCGTCATAGAGGTACACGTGACAGTACTTAAGTATAGTTGGTCTCTAACATTACATAACTTATATAAACAATATCAATCTTCAACCACACAACAGATAAACTGTATAAACTGCCGTGACTTTGACCTGAGAGGTACTCTGTTCTTACCTGCAAATGGTCTACATATATGAGCATTTATCATTATTGTATCATGAACATATTGGATGTATTTACAAATAATAAAGTTATTATCTCTGCGTAAAGTATCGATCCGGATCACCTTACGCATGCCGCACAGGCTTACCCGGATAGACACTTTTCGCCTCCTGCGTTTTTTCTTTTTCATGAATCATTACTCTATACCTCTACCCGCCTGAGACGGAATGTGTCGGCCCTGATCTGAGTCGATACATTACGCAGAGGCCATAATGTTGGTTTTCACGTTGGACGGTTCAAATAATCTTTACAATTACAATGTATGTGATTATTGTCGTTAATTTATACAAATCTCTGAAGGTCGGTTTTCGCAAGACGTGCCTCATATCATATCGAAATCCTCAGATGTTTACTAACACTTCATTTGAACTACATAGTCTGGACTCGAGAAGGCACACGAACCTGATCTGTTAACCCCTATGCTGTTGAAAGATTACGAGTAAACTGTTAAATCCTGCATTGTGGTGTTTTTCTAAATGAATCGATTTGTATTTGCATCAGATTTATGCATAAAAGTCTAAAGGCGTATTCTTAGATTGAACTGCATGTACAGGTTGATCTTGTTATACTTTGGTCACACTGGGATATTAAATCTTCACCTTTATGACATGTTAACTTAGAGATGTCTGTTTTAAAATAGTCTGGGGAAATATCTTTTCATCTTCGAACATATGTATATGTTTTCAAAATTAATTTGCCGCAAAGGTGCCAAATGTCCTCGTTTAAGGATTGATTTGAATAAAGATGGACAACGACGTACTTGTTTAACTCTTTCAGCGCCAAAGGCAATATTTAGCTTTTTGCAAACAATACAGATTCAGGTGAGTCAGCTCGTAACGAGCTGTCTCACCTGAAATCAGCATTGTTTACCTTTTAGTTACCAAAATAGTCCAATACTTTCATAAATTGAGAAATGGACACACCCGATTTTGTACATGGAAGAGTCTACTTTAAACAATTCGGCGCTGAAAGAGTTAAAATCCAGTGTAAAATAGATAACGTTGTACAGTGACGTGTTTGACTTCAAGTGTGACGGGTACATGACGTATCACAATACTGCTAATCAAACAATACCATGTTTATTGTGGGCTAAAATAACCCATGTTTATTGTGGGCTAAAATAACCAGTGTTGTTTATTGTGTGTCAAAGCCAAGTGGATGTTTTAGTCAATCAAATATGTTTTCTGTTTTTTTTCTTGATCCTGGCGAGGCTGTGCATGATCATGATTTGGGCGTAACAATTGTAAAACAAAACCTTTTCCAATTAAAACTTATAAAACTTATAACCGATTTCATTGAAATATATTTACATTTGCACTTGATTAAAATTTGGGTTCATTTTGCGTGACCCGGTCGACCTTTCTTGACCTCTGTAGCGATTATGACGTCATTGTTTATTTCTATGTCATTTAACCAATGGTATACGACGTCACAAATATCAGCTATTCGTTTAAACAAACGTATGTCTTTTAAAATTGTTA
Organism: Serripes groenlandicus; assembly: GCA_031761405.1. Classification (NCBI taxonomy): domain Eukaryota; kingdom Metazoa; phylum Mollusca; class Bivalvia; order Cardiida; family Cardiidae; genus Serripes; species Serripes groenlandicus. Next base: position 32,422 of record JASEVX010000567.1, read on the forward strand.
TTAAAGACTTGTTCGCGAACACTTTTAGGTCGAACAAATAAAGTAAAGAAAAGGGGAAAATGTAAATATAAGGATTGATTCTTATTTTCGTGCGGTCATGCAGTATAAACGCTATGCCGAGAATTTGCAAATTGTCCAAGAAGCCGAGCGTTCATACTGCATGAACGCACGAAAAATAAGAATCAATCCTTAAGTATTAGTAGTTGTACTGATAAAGATTTTTAGAGCCGTGCAAAAAGGGCTGGTCTACTGGTTTACGCATTACCACAAACCGGATGTTTCTAATGTTACTTCACGATATAAGAATATGAGTCACGTTCAGCGATGTGGGGTCCTAATGACACTCCGCGTTGACATCAGTTATCCCTTACCCTCACTCAGACGCATTTTGAACGCATTTGCAGCAAAAAAAAGTTTGAAAACATCACGGCAAAAGGAGATATATTTTTTTTCATTATGAGCAATTTCTCATTTTGCCGCAAGCTTTTAAACTCCATTCAATAAATGTATTCATAGAGATTTTCCATATTTGTGTCTAGATGTTTTAAGAGTCGTCTGTTATTATTATATATTTCTCACTTGCACAACTATTTGATGTACTTTAATAATTAGTATTTAGTACCTCAAATGTAAGACAGTCCCTATAAGACGTATGCGTTTGTTTCAGGATAAAATACTCGAGGAACACCGTTTTGTAAACATATCTTCGAAGGCCATGTAAAATCCCACTCTAAGGTTGATACACATGCTCGTTGATAAGGAAACGGAGATGGTTAAAATACATTAAGCGCGTCAGGCGAAAATAGGTCGTGTTGCGTCTGCCAACAGCAAATACTCCGGTGAGATTATGCATTTGTCTAGACTCACCAGACTCTTTACAATTCCGTCAAATTTAAAAGAGTGTTATATGTTTAAAACTAGCATTGTAACCCCACTCGATTCACGATGTCTAAACGGGAATATACTAAGACGTATTATCGTCTAACGGGGTTCATTTCTTACAAATTGGTTGCTTGTATAAACTGGATTAAACGACAGAAAGGCCTGCTTGAGTTAAAGATTAATTGAACAAAACAGTTTGACACAACCATTTCGAAGAGCAGAAAAAGAGACATGAAGATATACAACTGACATTTGCACCGGGAATATATTAATGCATCTTTCACAATTAGTTGTTATATGTTGAAGTCTAAATATACTAGTCTATACATGTATATTAATTTGCAACACAAGTCATGAACTGTTTACTTTTAGAAAAGCTGATGTATATGTCGCGGTTCGAATTAGTACACAATTGGAGAGAGTTCATGTAAACGAGTAAGCGGTAGATTGCTCGCCCTGATTGTTAGAGGTCCAGGGTTCGAGTCCCGGACTGGATGCATGTATTTCCCCCCGTGTGGCATTGGGCCCACCATAGGACCGTTGCAGCACTGCAGTGTCTGGCTAACAGTGCTTGTAGTGTGTATTCAAATATGATTGGCGCTGGAGTTCCGAAATTTGAAATCGAATTCCCAGTTAAGCTGGTATCCATCTCTTGGTTCGAGCTTGTACACCATTCGAGAGAGTTCATTTAAGCGACCCGCTTAGCTCAGTCGTGAAAGCGAGAGGTCCTGAGATCGAGCCCCGCACTGCCCGCATGTATTTCACTCCCTATGACCCAGATTATAATTATATATCACTAACTCTTTCACTGCCGAATTTCATAAAGTCGACTCTACTATATTGAAAATTGGATCACTCCATTTTTCGTCTAACAAGAAGTTTGATAACAATTTAATCTCTAACGACCAAAACAATGCAGATTTCTCACCTGAACTTTAACTGCGTTTAGCAGTGAAATAGTTAAGATAAAATTCACTTTTGCTTGCACTATCAAAACATACAGATAAACAGTAGAGCGAGCTCAATCAGTTATCATTCGTGAAATGTCAACATTCGCCTAACAACGGGGGTACTTGTTGATGCTTGGCGAGTACTCGTCTTATTGTTATGTTCTATTTAGCCTTTCCCCATGCAAAAATAATAATACTGCAATAGACGACTTTGAAGACATTTAAGTAAACCTGTGTGAAAATGAAAGTATATTGAATGGCTTCAATAGTTGTCTGCTACATATGCGTTAAAATGAGTCTTCAAGTGGGAAAGGGTTAAAGAAAACTACATGTATAACAGGAAGATTAATTTACTTGACGCACCGAGAGTGTTCGACAAACATCGCTATTAAACACAGTACCTGAATTATGAAGCCGACGCCCACTAGCTAAGCCGTAGTCTAGTATAATTATGATAGCCTTGTTGGCCTTTGATTGTTAGAATTCCTTTATATTCCAGACAAAATTCATGAGAAATTCACTTAGAAGCAAGATCAAGGAAGAACAAGCTTATATTTCGAAGTTTCATAGAAAACTATGGTGAAAACTGTTCGCAACTATTACGCGACTTCCTCCGAAACAGGTTTGATATTGATTCTCAGCACATGTATATTGCAAGAGCCCATAGAAAGGAATATCCTCAACACATTGATTGCACCAAATAAACAATCAATTGCGATACACTTATACAGTCAGAACACATCCAGGCTGAAACACTAAGCTTACTCAATAGTCAGAAACACTTCGTTCGTTAATGATGTCCCTTCGACATGCTTATCTTTATCAACTAGCATGGAGCAAAGCAGTACACAGTCAACAATAGCAACTCACGTTGTCGAACAACAGCCCACTACCATAACTTCATTCATGGAACAAAGACTTCGAAAAACAATGCATTGAGAAGAAACAAATCCTCTATGTATTAAAGACAACACATTAGTACGTGGCCGTGCACGACTTCCACGATCAGTCACCAGAACAAAGAAACGCTCGCATTCATCGAGCCCATACAGGCGACAAAGTGTCAGTAAAACACGTGAAGCCAGTGGGGGTTTACCCGTATCTGTTAATATAAATGAAGCAAAAAATAAATCAGAGCAGAGCGTGTCAGAAAATAGTGGGTTTTCACAGGTTGATCAAGGTACCAAGAGTAAGTCACCAACGAACCCAGACTTCCGCCCAGAACGTTAAACTAAAATGTGCTCTTCTAAATGTCCAGGTGTAAATAAATTGTTTTCTCCAGAATTATAGAATGCTTTCAAAAATAATGATATTATTTTAATCACAGAGACATGGGCTATCAGTTGTGTGATTTAAGTGTTGATGGTTTCGATTTTTTTTTTTCACTGAATAGGACGAAACAAAAAGAAAGAGCAAACGGAGTTCGGGTGGCATTCTTATTTATCTCCGTAATGTACTTTCTATTCCGGATACTTTAATAATTACGAGCCAGGATGATATATTGTGTATTACACTTAACGGTGAAGTGTTTTCTTTGGATAGTGACCTTTATATTTGTTTGTGTTACGTTATTCCTGAGAACAGCAGCAGGCAGTCAATAATTGAATCACATACGATTGACAGATTAAGGCAGTTCATTACAAATTTAGAGTCGAGACACGATGATTTGAATTTGATAGTATGTGGAGATATGAACGCTCATACATCAGACGTACCTGATTTTGTCTGTAACGACACTTTTACTTAGATTGTTTACCTGAAGACTATAATAGCGGCATAGGCCGTTGCCGCTGTTCACAGGACAAGGGGCGCGTTAACAATAATGGTATTATGCTGTTGGATCTTTGTAAAGCGTCTGGTCTCCGTATTTTAAATGGTCGATTCGTACTCGTGGGTCTAGTGTTGTAGATGACGAAAACGCGAAAACACGATGATGAAAATGCGATATAATTTCGCGTTTTCATCATCGTACTTTCGCGTTTTCGTCATCGTAGTTTCGAGTTTTCGCGTTTTCAACATCGTAGTTTCGCGTTTTCGTCATCGTACTTTCGAGATTTCGTGTTTTCGCGTTTTCGTCATCGTACTTTCGAGTTTTCGTCATCGTGTTTTCGCGTTTTCGTCATCGTACTTTCGTGATTTCGTGTTTTTGCGTTTCAGATTATTTCATTTATAGGCGATGGCCCTAACGGAATTCAGATTTCAGGATTTTAAAAACGGAGCCGTTCATGTATATTTTCATTCCGGAATGTATTTAAAGATTAGATGTCATATACAAACCGTGTTGAGATAAAATGTACATAAATGTTATAAAAACACACTCAGTTCAATGAGGCATATACATTGTATACACAATAAGTATGTGTATCTAGTGCTTTTAAAGTAATATAAATGCTGTTTATGGAAAGTCACAGACAACTAACATTATCTTGTTTCCATAGTTTGCTGTGACATACCTGAAATTACTTACGCAATAAGTAAATGTTTATTGTTTGGTGTTAAACTCCGCTTTCAACATGTTTTATGTTATATCACGTAGTTTCCTGGGTAAGTTACCAGTGCTACTGGTCTATTTATCCTGACATCAGCCGGTCAGTCGTAATGCTAACCCTACAACCCTCAGCGCCACGGAAGGCAGCTTTACTATCAATGTTAATGTGGTATGACCCGGCAAGGGATCAAACCTGTGACCGCCCGCATCCGAGGTGGACGCTCTACCACAACATCATCGAAGCGGTCAAGTAAATGTTTATCTAGTGCTAAACTAATTATGCTGTTTATTAGATGATTTACGGTATGTCACAAGAAAATACGATTCTTTTATTTCATAATAGTGAAGATCTGTATGTACTTATGCAGTATGATACTTCACTATTAGGAAATAAGAGAATGTTAGTTTTCTGTGACATACCTGAAATCATCTATATCCCATACACAGCAAAATTGTATAATGCTTTAACACTAGATAAACACACTTATTGTGTATCTGTGCTTCAATGAACTGAGTTACACTAGATAAACACACTTATTGTGTATCTGTGCTTCAATGAACTGAGTTATTTTTATAACAGTTGACTTTATTTAAATAATTAAAATATGAAAGCTTTCTCATACTACAGTCTAATTAGAATCGAACATGTCCTCATAAAGGTTTATAAGGGGAAACAATTGTTACTTTACTTATTTTTTTTATGAATTTCTATAAGATTGCAACTTTAACAAAACAAAACAAATGGACGACTTCATACAAAGTCATTTTGAGAGAGGCTATGCCTACAACGAAATAATTGTTTTATTGAAATCGGATATGGGTATAGACATAAGGTGAGCTTGCACCAATTGTACATTTTCACGTGGAAGGAGAATTCCTGTATGCGCAAGCGCACCGGAAGGCGAAAGTACGATGACGAAAACGCGAAAGTAAGATGACAAAAACGCGAAACTACGATGACGAAAACAGCGAAAACGCGAAAGTACGATGACGAAAACACGAAACCGCGAAAGTACGATGACAAAAACGCGAAGGTACGATGATGAAAACGCGAAATTGTATCGCATTTTCATCATCGTGTTTCCGCGTTTTAGCGTTTCGTCATCGTACTTTCGCAATTTCGTCATCGTAGCTTCGCGTTTTCGTTATCGTACTTTCGCGTTTTCGTGTTTTCGCGTTTCAGATTATTTTATTCAAAGGCGAATATGCAGATGGCCCTAACGGAATTCCGTACTTGATTACGACAGTAATGTTGACATATTTAGTGCAGTACACGCTTTTATCAGAAACAGCAAACGATTCGACATGAAATAATCTCATAAATGCCCACTGCAATAGTCTACCGGTTTTACTTATCTTTTCACTCCAATAACATTACATTGTACTTAAATTTAAACAAATGAATCTGCAGATGTGTATATTCCTATTGTAATTAGTACCATGAATAAGAGAGGAATTTAAATAAGCTAAAATTAGCTTCCATTCCAGTCCTTTCTCTTGCGTTAAAAATATGTTATAAATCATTAAAATAAAACATGTTTAAACTTACCCATACGTGTTGTGCATATTTGTGTTGCAAGAAGCATGTTATCACCGTTAACTGCATAATTTCGAATTTATTCATACATGGCATTAGTAAATCTTTAGCATCAATAAGAATTTTGAATTATTATACAGGGCGTACACGTCTTTGGTTGTTGTGCGCTCACGCTCAACATCCGCTGATTTTTGCAATATCGTAATATTCGTATGAAATGCTTCGCAATTGAGCCCGACTAAAAGTGGCTGAAAGGCTTCATGCTCGAAATGTCTCCAAGGTCGATGTTGACATTGTCAAACCTAAGGGATTTCCCACAACTTCGACGCAAGTCGCGAGTACAGTATCTAGAGAGCAGAACACGATTAATAAACGTTTTAAGAACATGAGACGCAATGGATGTTTAATAAATATTGCTTAAATCATCGAACTGAAACTTTACACCTGAGGAAAAGTTAAGCACTGTACAGTTTGTTCTCATATGTTCAATTTCATCAAATTGCAACAGGTAGACTACAGACGAACGACGCAAGAAATCTTTGAATGCGAGTCGTTTGATGTAATTATTATCATCCACCATAAAGTTCCAAATAATTGAATACATGTATCATTGATTAATTTTCCCAATTTTCATTACGAACAAATGTATTGGGATGATTTATATAAACACGACAATAAGTGTAAGTAATATTTCGTCATCAAAAAAAAGTCTATGGATATGTTAATTTTGTTTGAGACTTTCTGTGTCAATATTGGATTTAAGTATGTTTAGCCCTGATAACGCCTATCACACACCTGTTCATTTCAGACATAAGCCCCCTTTGAAATATTATCTGTGAAAAGCTATTTGAATCCCGCGAGTGATGATGCGTCCAATGCCAGTGCATAACATACGGGAGGGTACATCATTTGAATCCTGCAACCAAAATGGTCACAAGTAACCTATATCATTTCAAGGTGTTCGAAAATACAGACTACTTGTACCTGTAAAACGTCAATGATTTAGAAATAAAATTATAGACTCACCTTTTTTCGTTCAACACAAAATCAATCAGTTAATTTATTTTATATCAGATGGATGAGACACTAAACGCACATACAATTGTGACAAATACTTGTGTTTGGAAGTTGTCACTTCCTTGTGTTATCAGTTTTAAATATTTCTATCAAGTAAACAGTGGGGATTTATAAACACATTTTTCGCACAAAACAAGATAACGGCAGCTCATCAAAAAGCCCCCCAGTTTTTTTAAAGTCATGTTTTTACTCATGAAATATGCAAGGTGAAAACTGGTTATTTTGCAAGCATTATAGAAGTCAATCTTTGGTACTTGCGCTACTGCGTTTCATAATCAAAGCGCTGATAACACGGATGAGATAAGAGCCTTCATAACTTCGAAATGCACATTTTATTTATATTTATTTATTTATTGGGATTTTACGCCGCTTTCAACATTATTTCAGTTATATCACGGCGACAGTTCACATATTCATGATCCCTGGGTAAACAAACCAGTACTAGGCTAGAAAATATGCCTTGCCCAAGGGCACTCCACCATGACCGTAGTGCCGCGACTGGGGATCGAACCCGGGAGACCCTGTTTCGAAATCCCCGACGCTAACCACTCGACCACAGCGGATTCCTCGAAATGCACATTTTTAAGCATTCGCGAAAAGTGTATACCCAGATCATCCGCGCAGTATAATTATCTGTATGTACATGTACGCTCAGTATCATCTGAATATGATATTCACCTATTTATTTACACTATGCCAGAGTATTTAGCTGTGTGGGGGCCAGCTAAAGCTCAAAGTCTCTGGGATTTTATGATATTTGGAAGCTGACAATAATGCTGTGTTACTAAAATCAAAATAGAATAAAGGCTTCTCAAAAATACAGTATACGTTTAATACTTTGACCTGAATCAAGCATAATTGTCACGTATTTAGAACATATAAATACATGTAAATATGTGATAAATCATAACTGAACATGCTTTTTATCAATTAAAGAGTACATCATGACAGGATGTAACCTTGAAGAAGAAGCAAACATATAAAGAAACAATCGACAATTCGAATAAAATTATCAAGATAATAAATAATTATGAAAAAAAATATAATAAAACTACTAAGAATTAAGGGACAGCAAAAGTCAATCTTCAACGTCACAACAGCTTTATTGTATGAATTGCCGTGACTTTGAAAGTGGAGCTAATTTGTTCTTACCTACACATAATCAACATATCTGATTTGGTTTATTATTATTTGTTTAGGTTTGTTTTTACAAAGAAAAAGTTTAATAAATAAGTATTGCAGCAATGGGTAAATGCTAATCAAAGTACTGAAAGTACTTAAGATAGAATTGCTGTGTTATGTGATGAAGGAAACTGAAAAACTAAAGTGCATACAAACACTTTTATTTAAATTAATTCAGCATGACAGATAGACAAATATGCAATATAAGGCCAGAATAAACTATCCTTGATCACACATTTGTCTTGGTGGTGTTAACATGTATTAGCCACAATTGGTCCACATGATACATGATACAATGCAAACATCATCTAAACATATTCATGCCAAAACAGTTTCTTAAAAGTTAATTGAGTGTAGAGCAAATGATTCATTTCAGTGACCAGTTAATAAACATTTATAACATATATTTAGTATCTTGACTACTGAAGTTTAATGTAGCAAAAACATGTGCCAGCATTATACTTCTTGTGTAAGAAAATGATATTACAAGCCTTTGTTTGAAAAAAAAATTGGATGAAAATTTACAGATTAATTTATTAAGGCCTTATGGAAAGCAATATTTGAAGTGTACACAACAAATATATTGTAAAACCTTAATAGTCCAAGAACAAGTTTTTGACATTTACAAGCTAATTAACCGTTTCCGTTATATGTCAAAAAATAGAACATCTCCATAATTGAATGGATAACCTATGACTAAAAGTGTAAAACATTGTGGCAAAAGGAAAGATTGCTTGTTTTGAGAAATTTCTTCTTTTGTCTCTATGTTTTCAAAAAGCTGTCTGCTGCAGAGGCGTCAAAATGCGTCTATATGAGGAAAAGAGTTAAGTATCATTTTGTGTGTCTCTTCGGCTTGAAAAAACAGTACAGGTAGCTTCAAGCTGCTCATTACACGCAATTTGAACTTTGCTTGGAAACAGTATAGGAAGCTTCAGACTGCTCATTACCAGCAATATGTATGTTGCTTGGAAAAAGTACAGGAAACTTCAGATTGCTCATTAAGAGCCTTCTGATCTTACAAGTTCAATATATTGGATAAATGGAAATATATGGAAAATTGTTAAAATAGATTTGTTTTCATCAACATTATTGAAGTGTGCGATGAGTTATAATAAATATTCCTGCTTTTTACATTGTTTTTTTGTACGCTTAAGGACAATATCCTTTTACTTACTTTTTGATGTTGTAGCAGCAATCAAAATTAGGAATATTATTCATAATTCTTTGAACAATTTGGAAAGAAACAATTCTAAGAAGTTTGTCAAATGCAAAAACATAGTAATATTGCAAGTAACAGTTTAGCATATCAAACAAGAGGGCCATGAGGCCCAGGATCGTTCACCTGAGAATGGGCTATTTATGACTTAACTCTTTCTGCGCCAATGGCAATATCATCAAGACAAACTGTCAAACAGTGTTAAATTTTACCCTCCCAAGCATATCCAATCTAATTGAGGCCTATGAAGTACATGACTTTCACAAACATATTGAAAAAATACAGAAACTGCTCTTTTTGAAAACATAGTGACAAAAGAAAAAAATGCTCAAAAACGAGCAATTTCTCCTTTTGTCACAATGTTTTCCAATTTCAGTCATATGTTATCCATAAAATTATAGAGATTTTCCATTTTGTTGACAAAATATGTTCAAAGTCGTCTGCTGCATAATTGTGGTGTGAGGGAAAGGGTTAATGAGCAATTACTCCTTTTATCTGGTTTCAAATTAACTTTCATTTTTGTAAACATGTGTTAACCTGATTATGTCCTAGAATGTAATATATAGGAAAGGGTTGACTTTTCATTTCATTATTTTTTTCTAAGACACTACCATGGCAAATTAACAACACTAATCAGTAATGAATTTTAACAATGTACTGACAGGGAAAAGAAACGTATGAAATAAACTCTTTCCCACATACAACAAATCTGCAGCAGACCACTTTAAAAATAGTGACAAGAAAATCATCTTCTGCTATTGCATTTGACGTTTGCAGGTGGGAATTGATTAAATATCAAAGGAATAATCAAAATGTTATATTTAAATCTGTTGCTTTTTTATCAACACATCTGTTGCCTTCTTCTATTGACATGTAGTATCAATAATATTAGGTGTCCATGGCTATTGCAATAACCTCCTCCCCTTGTTTTGTTCCATGAACTTTTCTCTCACACATCTCAAAAAAAAATCTATGTCCATTTCATCTGTGAGAAGTGGTATTTACAAATCTTCAGACACAGAGCTATAATCGCCTGCGTCATTAAACAGTAAGACCTTTTTATCGTCCACACCTGGGACGACAGATACGTATTAGTGGCCCAGTCCACACTGACCTACAACTGTCATGGTCATATTTTCCGTAGGCATATATTTTTTCTGAAACATAAAGTAAATTAATTACTTATTTAAAATTTTCATTTTAGAACATTAACTCTTATCAACTTGCAGTTCAATTTGATACATCTGATCAGCAGATTATGTCTTTTGAAGACATAGTTGCAAACACAGAAGTTGCTTATAACAAACAATCTCCTTTTGCTTTCAATTCAATTTAATCATATTACTTTAAAACAATCATCTGCTTCTGATGTGTTGTATTTGATAGTGGTACAGTTAAGTGAAATGAGTCTAAACGTTTAATTCTTTCATCAATTGATATTTATTGCATTTATTATTTATTATTGGTGCATTTCAAACATCATGTGAAGTTTCAAAATGTTGTCTAGTTGTTTTCAATATCATCTTCTGCACATGTGTTGTATGTGTGAATGAATAATATTCCTAACATGAGCATATTATTTTTGCATTGTATAAGTTTAAACACTAATTAAAGCACAATGTTCTACTTGTACAGACAGTGTCCTTGACGTGATCAACCTTTGATTGAATTAACAACAACAGCAAACAGCCAGACTACAGAAAGTCAATGATTGCAATAAATCAACATCTGCCTTCCTGTTCCATATGGGTGACACATAAACAACTGTTCAGGTTTCAATATAAAATGTTCAATGAATCAAGTGTTATTTTACCCTTTCCAATATTCAACGTTACTTTACTAATACTATACATCTAGGAAAAAACACAGTAAATGACCCACATGAGTACTGGCTCTCTCATATAACAAAATGTACATTTAATGAGCCTCATTGATAGCAATTTTCAAAATGAAACACTAATAGACCAATATCAACTCGAATTGGTTCCAGAATAATTGCCCACTTTGTAAATCAAGAGTATTTACCAAACGAAAGGTGGATATTAATATATATACCAAAAGAAAACTAAAAGAGAAGGATTCGCGAGACTACTTTGCTCTCCCTTACAGTTTGTTCACAATTCACAATGAATATGCGAACACATGTGAATCGAGCAATCAGGGAAGGCCGAACAGGGAAAGAACATTGCAGTCTCGAAAAAAACTTTCGCAATAATTTACTTATCATCACTGATGCATGTTTAAGAATATCAAACTCATCACTGAAGCATGTTTAAGAATATCAAATTCATCACTGAAGCATGTTTAAGAATATCAAACTCACAGATCGGCGCCATATATTGATTATCATTCGAGTTAGTTTGATGGAGACTTCTTATAATTATGACAAAAGGAAACTGACGTTTTCAAAAGAGCTACACAGCGATTGAAACGAGCAATCCTTATAAACAGTAAGACTTGAAAAATGAATAATAAATAAATGTTACTATCTACTTACCAGGGCCTGCTCTGGATTGAATTTTTCTTTCGCCACCATAAGTGATATATAATTAAAACCCGATTTCATAGATTTAAAGTTCAGTTTACGAGTTTGTCTATCCTCGTACCCATTTGCAATTTACGGAAAATCCAGAATCTATTAATAGACACTCGCACTGACTGAATTGTGTGTGCTTTATTATCGCAGTTAATAATTTGCTGCGTTCTCAATAGCTTAATCAAAGTACTGAAAGTACTGCTGGAAGGTGATTTGAGAGTGGTGTCAGCCAGGTACTGATGAGGCGAGCTCGTAATGCAAGGTATGATTATGACTATGTAGGAAATAACAAACATAAAAAATAAATATTTTGAACAATTTTTATTTTTGCAAAGGTTTCAGAAACAGGTAAAATTGTAAAAAAAACTTCAAAAAAACCACAGTGATATCAAAAATTTAAAAAAACATATTGGCATAAAACATTGATATCAAAAATATATGTTCTTCTCTTTTCCACATACAGCACATTTGTGAAAGATGATAATATTGAAAATTTGACAAACAAATCAATACCTTTTTTTATAACAGCTATTATTCATATGAAGGAATGTTTTCAGCATTTTATATTCAGCAAACAGAATTATGACATAAAGCGAGCTCTTTAGATAATATAAAATCAGCAAGATATCCACTGCCATTCCCAAATACTGCACAATGTGACAGAAAATAAAAACTCAAGAGAAAGTTAACAAAAAATGAATTCTAAAACTGGTCATTCTTTTTATATGACAGATGATGCCTTGAATTGCTTTAATTAGTAATGTACTGTGATTTGTCATGCAAACCACCATAAAATAATTTTCTTTATATCCAAGCAACATGATCTCTGAGAGGGTCACCCTAGAACTTCTTTATATCATTATTACATATTACCAAATAATTTTAAGTACAAGTTTTTACTATACCCAAAGCAATTAGGCTCACCAAATGAACATTTGTATCAATTGAGTCTGAAAGTGGCCAGGTTCTATAAAGAAAGATAATTTTTCAATTTAGCCATAACAGGCAAAAACAGCCAGTGCCTGGTGGACATGTTTATTGAACAATCAACATGGTTGGTAAGATTCTGATAAAAGGGTGACCTGAGGAACAATTTTTAATTAGCCTTCTCACCTTTTGTATCCATTGAAACTTTATTTCTGCATGGAATGATTTCTATAAAGTTTCATTCCAATTGACCCACTGGTTATGAATAGAATATCTAGATAACACTTAAAAAGCTATCACAATAATTTACCTAAAGCACTTCATGTTCAAGTGAGCTAAAAGAAGTAATCGATTATCATGTTTCAATTATAAATACACTTTCCCACATATATGTCTTATCTGCAGCAGTTGACTTTTAAACAGGAATTGGGAAATTATCTAAAAACCAAGATTAATTTAACTCTTTATAAACGCTTTTCGACGTCTTTGTAGCAGACAGCTTTTTGAATACATAGTGACAAAGTTATCTGCTGCACAGGCTTCAGAAAGTGTACATAATTTGATAAGGATAACTGTAAGGATACACATGTTTTTCAATAAGAATTCAAAAACATAAGTTTGTAAGTATTATGCGCTTGGTAACTTCCATAAGACCTAAACCTTTAAAACAAATGTGATACCTTTTTGATATAAGCAGCATCATTTAACAAACTTAAACATAAATTTGTAATCATAGGGCATGCAATGTTATCAATCCAGGCAAAAACATACATAATATCAGTTAAATGAGCAATTAAAGTATTTAAATTTCTACTGCATAGCAAATATTACTAAGAAAAATCAAAACCACTGCATTTCAATGCCCAGTTTTTGTCCTTGATCCAGTGATACATATAAACAATGAACTAACCTAGAGGACATAAATACATCATACTTTTCAAAATGTCTACAAAATAAAAACACAGTAATATAATATTTGTTATTTAACACATTTTGCTTCCTGAAAATATATATGACTAGAGAAAATCAAAAATTAATTTTTAACAAGAGTATCATGACGGCTTTGAATCAATTACTTTCATTACTGCAATGTGATTTAACATAACAATAACAAACTTCTTTTTGTTTTGACTTGTAATCTTTAAATGTTTCTATTGTTATAACCCTTTCCCACAGACAGCAATCATAAATTGTGCATCAGCTTATTTGGAAATTATCTAAAATTGCAAAAGTGAATTAATTTAATAAATTGAAAACCTTGTGATGAAAGTAGAAATGTCTCATGAGCAAATTCTCTTTAACCACATTGTTTACAAAGTTGTCTGCTGCAGGCCAAGAAAGTATTTACATGTTTGAAAGAGATAAAAATAGTGCAGGTATGTGTAAGTATCAACATATATTTCAATAAGAAATCACAAACAAAAACACATGTAAGTATTACGGCCTTGGTAACTTCCATTCAGCATAAACAATGAGTTAACCCTTTCCCTCATATATACGCTTTCTGAGTAGACAAAGTCGTCTGCTGCAGATTTGTTGTATGTGGGAAGGGTTAAATTGCTGCAGTATTATATTGTGGATAATAGTGGTTATAGAGCATCAGCTCAATCCTTTCTCTCATATAGACGCTTTCTGATGCCTTTGCAGCACAGGTTTTTGAAAACATAGCGACAAAAGAAGAAATTGCTCAAAACGTGCAATTCACTCCTTTTGATTCAATGTTTTTTCATGTTTAGTCATTTATCCATTTAATTTTGGAAATTTTCTATTTTTTGACAAAACATATTTGTTGTATGAGGGAAAGGGTTAAACCTCTAAAACGTATGAAAAACCTCTTTGATGTATGCAGCATAATTCAACATTGAACAAACTAAAACAAGTATTTACATTTATAGCACATAAAATGTTATCAATAAAGGCAAAAACAAACACAATTTTAGTTAAATGAGCAGTTAAAATATTTAAATTTCTACTGCATAGCAAATGTTGCCAAAAGTCAACAAAGCCACTGCAGTTCAATGCCCAATTTTGGTCCCTGATACAGTGATAAATATAAACAATGTTCTAACCTAACTAACAGACATAAAGACATAGTACTAATCCAAAACCCGAACTGTATGAAAAGATCATATAGTTTATAGAGAGGAAGATATATGGCTTGCTGAAAATAAATATAAATGCCTAGAGAAAATAAAAAAAAATAAAAGAATTCAACAAGAGGACCATGATGGCTCTGAATCAATTACTTCATTAATGCAATGTGATTTGACATGCCAATAACTTAGTAATTTAATATGTGTTATTTAAGATATATGGCTTGCTGAAAATCAATATAAATGCCTAGAGGAATTAAAAAAAAAAAAGGAATTCAACAAGAGGACCATGATGGCTCTGAATCAATTACTTCATTAATGCAATGTGATTTGACATGCCAATAACTCTTTTGTTTTGATTTGGCACCAATGTTTTCAATCAAACAAGATCAATACTCGCAAATCACAAAAACTCATCTTAAGCACTTCATGCTTAGGCCAGCTAAACAAAAATAATTAATTCTCATAATCTGTTAAATTGTAAATAAAAAGTAATTTTGAATAATGTTTCAATGTTATGACCCTTTCCCATATACAACAAATGTGCATCAGCAGACTTTCAAATATATTAACAGAAATTTGGAAATGAAAAGTGTAATAATTTAATAGAGTTGGAAACATTGTGATGAAAGGATAATTTTCTCATTAGCAAATTCTCTTTAACCAGTGTTTAAAAAGGTTTGTCTGCTGCAGAGGCTTCAGAAAATGTTGATATGTTGAAAAGGGTTAACAGCTATTGCAAGTTTGTGTAAGGATAAACATGTTTTTCAATAAGAATTCACAAACAAAACAATTAGTTTGTAATAATTATGCATTTATAATTTCCATCTGGCTTATGTAAAACAATGACTTGAACCTCTTAAACATATGAGAGACCTTTTTGATGTATGCAGCATAATTTAACATTGAACAAACTAAAACAAGTATTTACATTTATAGCACATAAAATGTTATCAATAAAGGCAAAAACAAACACAATTTTAGTTAAATGAGCAGTTAAAATATTTGAATTTCTACTGCATAGCAAATGTTGCCAAAAGTCAACAAAGCCACTGCAGTTCAATGCCCAGTTTTGGTCCCTGATACAGTGATAAATATAAACAATGTTCTACCCTAACAGACATGAAGACATCATACTAATCCAAAATCTATCATTTCGATTTTGAAAGAAATTGAATGAATAAAACTTGAAAAAGTATACACAATACAAGAAGCCGCTGAAGACAGTATGGCTGGCTTGCAAAAAAAAAATAGAAATTGAATTACTAGACCTTGTAAAAAGACAACTCCAAGGTCAAGGTCAAAGTTAACCATAGAAATCAAAAGTTCATGTAAGTGGGTACACTCACACAGAGATTTAAGTTTCTACTCCTTTTAATTTAATTTCCGAGATCTTGTTTTACCATAAAACATCAAATGTTGATATCTAGACAAACAGGCAAACAGATGGACATAATCAAGCTTTAGACCAGAATTTTTTGTAAACAATCCTGCCAAAAAGCAAAGTATTAAATGGTGTTCAATCAAAGCAAGATGGCATGAAGCAATCAGAAAGGATTTTTCTATTTAGTTTCATTTAAATTGACCCACTGATTATGAAAAGAAGATGTTGATAGACACTGTACAAAAGGTATCACGATAACGCATAAATACCACTAAAATAAGTTTCAATTGTAATTACCCTTTCCTGCATACAACATATGTGCAGTAGCCTATTTTCAAACATCAAACCAATTTACGTAAATTATGTAAAAATGAAGTGTAATAATCTGATAGATTTCAAAAAGTTATGTGTAAGGATAAAGATGTTTTTCAATATAAGAATTCACAAACAATACATAAGATTGTAAGTACATGCAATTATGCTCATGGTAACTTTCATCTCACGTAAACAATAAGTTTAACCTCTTAATGTATGAGTACCTTTTTGAGAATCATATGCAGCATAATTTAACAAACTAAATCAAATATTTGCATTTACAGTGCATGAAATGTTATCAATACAGACTAAAAAACAACACAATTTCAGTTAAAGGGACATACAAGATAAAACAGCATAGTAAAAGATTGCAATAAAAATCAACAAAAGCCCCTGACAAAGGACACAACGAAATACTACCTTAAATTGGTTTTCTAAAGATCCATCGTTTTGGTTTTTTTTAAAAATATATAGATTGAATAAATATGAAAACTTTAAAAATCTAATATCCTTAACCCTTTCCCTCATATAGACGCTTTTAGACGCCTCTACAGCAGTCGGCTTTTTGAAAACATAGTGACAAAAGAAGAAATTGCACAAAACGTGCAATTTCTTCTTTTGACACAATGTTTTCCACTTTTAAACATGTATAGGTTATCCATTTAATTATAGAGATTTTCTATGTTTTGACAAAATTCGTTGAAAGTCGTCTGCTGCAGAAATGTCGTATGGTGGGAAGGGTTAAAGCCATATATTAAGATGAAGCACTATGGTGGCAAGTCTCAAAATTTGGTTCAAGGAAATGTAATGTCGGTAACTTTTCCTTCCAGAACAGTAATACTACATGTTGCTTGAATTTTCTCCTCAAGAATGGATTGCACACTGGAATCATCACAATCTAGGGCCTTAAACATTACTTCTTTTGGAATTTCATGCGTTGTAAATTGATCCCCAATTTGTAACATCACTGAAAAACTTGTGGTTTCAATTTCAAAACCCAATAGTTCCCCGTTAACTGTAGTGGAAGGCTCCTGACATGCCTGAAATAAAAAAAAAAAGAAGAACACAATCAAACATTAGAAAGAGAAAATATTCTGATCGTTCTATTGCAGATGATATTTAAAAACAATGCAGCAAATGAAAAATATTTCATCATGAGCAATTTGTCCTTTTGTTACAATGTTTTCAACCTTTCATTGAATTACCATAAAATGTAATAGGTTTTTTTCACATTTTTGCCTAAAGATGTATTTTCAAAACCGTCTGTTGCATGAAGAAAAGGGTAACAGCTTGTATTTTGGATGGGCAAATTATGATCAGCAGAGGTTTGATCTGTACAATGACCAGCATTAAACAAGTTACATGGTATTTATAAACATGTTCTGTGAAACCAGTTTTTAAGATAACCCTTCATTGAGGACAAGCAGATAGATCAAAGTGTGCAATTTATTGATACATTCCAATATGCAGTAATTGCTTTAACCTTTTTGCCTTGTATATATGCTTTCTGACACCTCTGCAGCAGATGGCATTTTGAAAACAATTTTCTTCTTTTGTCATTGTGTTTTCCACTTTTAGTCATATTATATATATATATGTAATCCAATCAATAACAGAGACATTCTATTTTGACTGAATATATTTAAAATCAAATCCTGAAAAAGAGACAACATTTAAAGGATGCTTGAAGTAACATCACAATTGGTCAATTAGTTGCAGGAAATGTGTTTGTATTAAAGGTATCAACATACATAGATAACATCACGCTCAGGAAAGCTTAACATCATTATATGAACTATTTTGCAAATTGTATGTATTTGAAAATGTAATACCTCTATGTTAGTTCTGGCAGTAGTCGAAACTGAAACTTCATCACGGAAGGAGTTGACTACAACGTTTGTCAGTTGTACATATTGGCCCATTAAACTGTTTGATGTTAAGTCTCGCCAAAGAGATACTTTCAAATCATCCGAACCATCATTTATTGTCACAGTTTTAACAGGAACATCAGTTCCTTTCACTTGCACTGTTCTAACAAGTTCTTCCTGCAAAATAAACATACACTTATTACCCTTTCAAACATACCATCCATTAGCAACTGATGACTGTAAAATCATCAAGAATATGGAAAATGTCTTTGAATGATATTAATTATTGAATCGAGTTATAATAAATCATTAAATGAAAATGATAGTATAATAATTGAATAAAAGTTGAAATCATTATGGCATATTATTTAAATGTCATTTGCTGCATTGGCATAACGTGGTCTTTATGTGAGAATTGTTAAACAGATTGCAGATAAGGAAATGTTAACATAAACATACATGTATGAAAACCCTAACACTATTTTAAAAATAACATGACTTTTACAAAAATGTTTGTTGCAGATGTGTATATGTGGGAAAGGGTAAATAGTTAGCTACCATTTGTTGTACCAGGGTATATAAATTGATAATTATCGCATATAAAAGCAGAAATTATGTTTAATAAAAGTAGTGTAACTTACCGATATGACCTTTCCCTTAACAGACACCAATGTCTTTACTGGTGAGGTTTTTGCCTGGCGTAGGGGAATTGTCTCAGCAGGTGGAGGATTTGCTATAAGGGCAGCCTCTGTCTTCCAGGACTCAGGAACTTCAATTTCCTTTGTCTGCATCAATTTCGTTTTACTAGTTATTATAATCATGGGTGGGGAAGACTTATACACATAGTTCAACAGCATAATTGTGCTGTTCACCTTGCATGATGATAATTTGGCACTGTCATAAACTGTTGCCTTCATAGCGTTACCCTTGTCTGCAACACCGATGACTGTGCTCTCCTTCCCTTCCCCTTTTTCTGTGGTATACTTGTTTGTGGCACCCACACCACAAACCAATACTTTTACGGGAGTGCTGAAGGTTTTGTATCTCTCATAGACTTTAATTTGGTCAGGGTCATCATCTGCAAAAATACCAAGATCAAAATATAAACATAAGAATTGTGATAACAAATTTGGACAGCCTCAGTGAAACTTTAGTCTAAATACTGATAGCGTCATTCATATGACAAAAAACTGCATGGCTTCTGACACAGTTTTTAGCTTCTGTAAGAACTACACATATTGTTTTAAGGCTGAAATGCTGTGACCATTCAAATAATGATTTAAAAATTTGAGACTGCAAACCTTTTTGTCATGAAAACTGCTTAGAAACTGTAGTACAATATCAGGTGACAATTTGAACGAAAGTAATTCAAGCAAGATACTATCTTATTATAATTTAAGCAAAGTAACCCAGCGGAAAATAAACCAAAATACGCCCACCGACAATTTTACAAATTAAAGAACAGTCAAGTAAGCAAAGCTCAAATCAGACAATAAATATTTGTAATACTATAAATGGTACAATAGTGATCTGGGCATAGTGTGACAGTGTACGCATTTATAGAATTATTTCAGTGAAACAAAAAGTGGCTTGTGATCAGAATAATAAGACTCTAATGTTCCCCATTTGTGTATTTCATCCAAAGCAATATTTGTAAAAGCTTGGTCTAGTGTTAAACCATAGTCGGTTGAACTTGTTAATGTCTCTAGGTACTGCAGACCCAATCCTTCTAACATATATCTGTGAAAACCTGGTGAAGTCTGTTTATCAAAATGTGTATCACCTGCTATAAGCATTGGAACTGAGAAGTCAGTAACAAAATTGTTTAAAACTTCCCTTGCTTTATGTAAAGTCAGCTTTGGCGGCAAGTATGTGAATGTAAAAGTTACCCATTGACAAGAACAGGCAACGTCCACAGAGAAAAACTGAATCCTTTCTATACATGTTCTTTTTACATTTCTTATAGTAACCGAGTCCTTAATGTACAAAGCAAGGCCATAAACAGGTCTCTGATGATTTATTTCATCGAAATCGTATCTATACAAGGAAAATCCTGGTAAATGGTATAATTCATCGTTATCAGAATTCATCAAGCGGGTTTCGGATAGAGCAAGAATGTCAGATGACAATAAATTGTAATCTTTCTGTAAATCATCAAAGTGAAGATGAAGAGACCTGATGTTAAAGAAAACAATCTTTGTTGTGGACAGTGGATGTGAAGCTAATCTTTCTGTGCTGAGATCAGTATTTGCTTCAAATCTTAGCCTCTCCATCTCTTCCAATACACTTGAGGAAACAGAAATGTTTGCAGCATTCAAATGCAAGATATGCAAATTCTGTATATGTGTTACTCTACTCAATCCTACATAATGCATGTGGTCATTTTTTCTTGAACCAAAATGTATAACAGCATTTTGCAATGTAGAACCTTGTGCTTTATGTATAGTTCTAGCTGCTGCCAAGTGAATAGGAAATTGTTTTCGTTTAACATGAAAAGATCCATTATATTTTATTGTGAACATTCGATAAATTTCTAAAATAGATGTCCAGTTCTTTTCGATTCCAGGACAGTACAAATGAGCAAATTCCACTCTAAGATTTTTTCCTATTTTTTTGTCTTCAAAGTCTACCCAAATAATACTGACTCGACTGGAATCATGAACTCTAAAGTCAAATTTTTTAATTACACATGATGATCCATTTGTCACTCCATCTTTTACATTTACATTTGTTGTGATTTCAGCTGGGACATTGATGGCCAACTTCAATTGTTCTGGCAACCCCATGGTTTTTGAACTATCTTTAGAAACACGCATTAGGATGTTCATTTTGACTTCATGGCTTGCATTTCCAATAACCCAATCAATTGCATGAATAACAACCTTAGGAGAATCAACAGCATTCTGAAATACTTTACCATTGTACTCCTCTACCTCTTTTCTTGTAGTAAATAAATGTGGAATGAATTCAAATTCAGAACTGTCATTTGCAACATGTTTCTTCAAAATGTCAACATCATTCTCTGAGTGATTTCCTTCTCTTAACCTATTCAATAAGTGAGCAAATTCCATATCATCTTTCTGTCTCATTACTTCTGTGAGTTCAAACATTTTAAACTTTTCTTTCCAAAAATGTGTTGCAAAAGGACCATAATCATTCATAGGCTGCGAAAATATCCAACCATCCATAACTGGTCTAAGCTGGAACAGATCACCAACAGCAACAATGCTAACACCCCCAAAAGGCAATTTGCAACCTTTGATTTCTTGCAATCTCATATTTATGAAATTAAACATTCCCCTTCCTACCATTGAAATTTCATCAATGAAAATAACCTTCAAGTGCATGTATCTGGTACGCATAGAATTAAGTTGTTGCATGTCAAGTGGTTTGTATTTGAAACCTTGGCTAGCAGGTATGCAAAATGCAGAATGAATTGTAGTACCGTCAATATTATGAGCAGCTTTACCAGTAGGTGCGCATAATAAAATTTTCAAAGTGTCTGGATTTGCAGTTAACTGATGAGAATAGTATTTAAGCAGCCCCTGATAAAGAGCTCTTGTAAGCACACTCTTTCCAACCCCTGCACCACCGGTAAGGAACATATACAGAGGTTCATCTTTTGTCTTCAGCCAATGTAAAACATGGTAGAAGAATTCTTTCTGTTGCTGATTTAAGCCTCTGACCAAAAGTCTATATTGAGTGTCCTCTAATTCCTCACATTGTGACAGTTCCTCATGTCCAATCTGCTTCCTGCTTATACCTAAATCAACCCCAACATCATAAACAGGAGCATCTTTACCTGGATCAAAGCAACCATATTGTGTAGATAATGTAACACCTTCATCTTGGTCAATTTGTTCCTGATGTTCATTTCCAGGTGCAACACAATCCATGTTAAGGTCATCATCAGTACTCAGCAATATGTTCTCCATTTCATTTGTTGCAAGAGCACCATGTTCATATTGTCTCCTATTTTGTTCAACTATGTCTTTACATGACAAATAACACTCTTCATAAGAGGCAAATGTCTTTATAAGATCATTTTCATTTTTCCATGGACTAAACAGCATAAGAAGTTCTCTGTAATACTTTTCACTATCTGTCTCAATATTTGGACGTTTCCTTTGAACAATTTCAATGCCATTTCTGAACACATAGCTCTGTGCCAACTCAAATTCCTCCGAATCTATAGGCTGGTAATCTGAAGTGTCTTCTTCATATTCTAATTCTGGTAAGTCATCATCTAACAGAGAAACATTTTCTTTTTTGTTTTTATATTTCACATTAAATTTAGAGACAAAGTCTGCAAGACAAAGAGTAGCTATGACATTCGGTCTTTGCTGATACAAATTCACAATATTACCAAACTCAATATCTGTGCTGTCTTTCTTCATCTCCTCCAAGACATGTTTTGGTTTCAGCATCACAACACGTTCTTCTGGCATGCTGGTGTTAATAAACACAACTGACCTTGATGTTCGTCGTAATGGCATTTGTAACACAAGGTAAGCAGCTTCTTGAGCACCTACTTCAACATGTGTCAAGAATTGATTTCCAATGCGTCGAACTTGTTGACGAATATTAGAATCACGCCTTTTAGCTTCCTCGCAAGCTTGATGTAACAAATTAGACATGCCCCTCTGTCCCTTAGAAATGTATGAAACAATGTATGCAGCACAAGCATATGGATCGAGAATGAACTGAATATCCATGTTTGCTAACCAACATTTTAATAACGTAGAATTGTATGGATTAATTCTAGATTCATTTGGTAGTCTCTTTAAAAAGACCTTGCTTTGTTGTAAGGAGACGCGAAAGGCAAGTATGTATGTGTCAAAATCCATTTCAAGTTTTGATAAGAACTCATCAAATGACAAATGTGTTTCTTTCATTTCTTCTGAATTGAGAAAACTGGTAATCTTTTCATAATTCTTTTTAGCAGACAACTGTATGTTTTCATTTTCAATAGGAGAGAGAATGACAGTATGTGGCATAGGTGGAAGAGGAAAATTAAACCTGCAAATTGGTTTGTTTTTCTTCATACAAGTCCTAGCATGCCTATGAGTCTGATAATTCACTAAAAAAGAGTGTGCCCCATCTTTGCTACAAGTCAAGTACTTATCAATAAACTCGGTCACTTTATTTTCACAATCATTTATGTTTGGTGCATTTTTTATCCATAGTAACATATGCACATGTGGAGAACCACGTTGTTGAAATTCTATTCTGTAAAAATAATCAACAACTTCACCTGCTGGATGTGAACTATTTGACAACACCTCTGTCATAAATCTTTGAAATCTGTAATCGAAGTATCTGGCACACGTAACTGGATCTGCCTTAATCAGCTTGGATTTCTGTTCCCATGTAAGATTGCTTGCTTCCTCTTCAGAGTACTCTTTGTTCTCAATCAATTTCCCCAATGTAATCAAAAGAGCTGTCCACTTAGTCTCAGCTGCAGAAAAGGAACAGAACCAAGTAGGTAAACCAAGTTGCCGTATCATGGCAAATATATCTTTTTTAGTTCTTTCCCAGTATGGTGGAGATTCACGAAGTGTTCTTAATACTTGATATCCTTCATTTAAATGGACAAGTTTTTCGGTAAAAATAGGATCAAGCATTTGAGACACTGTGTATTTTTTCCCCTTTCTTACTGCCAACATAACTTTATCTTGAATCTGTTTGATTTGAAGCTTCTTCATTTTAAAAAATATGTTTGGAATACAAGTTGCACTTCGACGATCAACATTTCTTAATTCCCATTTGCAAATTGTGCTATAATGTAAAGGTACCAGTCTTGAATTATTGTCAAGTCTAGTTTGTCCACAGTAAATTGTAGGGAAGGACAAAAACTCTGAATTCTTATCTTGAAATATACCAAGTGGACTATTCTTTTCTCCAGGTGCGACAGATAAAACTTCATTAAAATCACGGAAATCTACGCTTTGCATCACTGTGTCCATATTGCCAGTCGGTCTGTCATTTATGTTTTGATCTTCTGTCCAACTGTCTATAACATCATTTGAGTTGTTTACATTATTGATATCAGATGGTGCACAGCTCTCATTGGCCATTTCATCTTGATCAAATTGCTGGCTGCATAACCAATCATCATTTATTTGTATACCTTCATTCTGAAACAACTCACTATTCTCAACTAGCCATTTTGCTGCTAAGATTACTTTACTTGGACGGATTCTTTCAAATGCAACACTATGCTTAAAACTCAAACTGCGTTTGAATTTTAATGAAATTGTTTCATCTTCAGTCAATAATCGAGGTAATTTCTTGATAGTGGATGTTACATCAGCAGGAACATTCACAACATTGCCTACTATGCTCAGCTGTCCACCCCTAGGCTTCTCTCGAAGTTGCATGAATGGTATTCTAGGAGCAACAAGTCTTTCTTCAAGAGCAGTAAGATCAAGTTCAGGAGGTTTTACAGGGAACTTCAAACCATTAATGATAGAGCAAGGGGGTATCTTGTTAGATTTTAAATGTCTACAACAAGTGTTGCACACCCAATCTGTTTCCAATAAATTGCACCTAACCCGCATTCTCTCTGGTACACCTGAAGCAATCCTTACACCTTCCCTGAACCATAACTGCGTACAGCATTTGCATACATAATTAGGACCTGACTTGACTAATGTGTGGAACTTTTCAATAAGTGAAGATTTCTTTCTAGGCAATATTAGTTGACATGAATGGCATTTCTGGGTATTTGCAACCCTTTCCTTAGAAAAACAAATTTTCTTAGAGTGATTTTGCTGTAAGAACACTTTTTTCATTGCAATAGTCCAGGTCTGCACATTGTGCAAATCAAATGCACAGTTTTCATTTAATCCAAACATTTGTCTCAACAGTTTATGAAGCTGTGTGAAAGATTGAACACTGAAGATTGATGCAGCCCCATCACTACATGTTTTACCATCAGTATCTCTTGAATGTGAATCAAAAACATGAAAATATGGATCACAATAATGAACAGCTATTGCACGGTTATTACAAATTAAAATTCCTTTGTGTGATATATAACCCAAACAATGAGCTAATGCCGATTCAAGTGAATAGAAGTCACCGTTATCTTTAAAAGAAATACCTATGTCTCCTGAATATATGGCAGTTGTAGACCATTTAACTTTTTGACCATCGAAACATATGTAATTAGGCACCTCACTAGGTTCAAGGTAAACAGAACTACAGACTGTACGTGTACGCTGATAAAGTACATCTCCTTTATGTAAAATAGAATCAATGTCATCCCCAGTCCATTCAATTAAAGATCTTGCTGATACATGTTTAAACACACAGCTCAAAATGGCATTTGCCACACATTGTCTGCCACGACTGTTTTCAGAAAATACTTCCGACCCTTGATGGATTGACCCCTGAACAAATCTGTTAACACGAACTTCATGAATGACAGAATTTGTTATATTACATCCTTTAGAATTTTCTAAAACATACATATTAAATCACTTGTAAGTAAATGTAATTTAGGAAACACTCATCCCTATCTACACAAATCATTGATCAAAATTTCAAGAGTTTATACTTCAAGTTGATATGGAAATCAAAAGTGTATCCTTTTATTTATAACACCAACTGTGAAAGAGGTATTGTTCAAATATGCAATCATAAATTCTTTAAATTCATCTCTTGATTAGCATCACTTGATAAGCATCAATTGATTAGCATCACTTGATTAGCATCTCTTGAAAATTCATCTCTTGTTGTAAATACAGTTAAACCTTTCCCTCATACGACAATTCTGCAGCAGACAACTTTGAACATATTTTGCAACATAAAACATAATTAAATGGAAAACCTTTGACTTAAAGTTAAACACATTGTGCCAAAAGGAGAAATTGCACTTTTTGTGCATTCTCTTCTTTTGTCACTATGTTTTCAAAAAGCTGTCTGCTGCAGAGACGTCAGAAACAGAAAGTCTGAAACATATTTAAAAACTGATCATTGATTCATAAGTATCAAAGACTATGTGAAAGTGTGTGACATGCCTAAAGATCTCGATGGCTTTAATCAATAGCCTTTCTTGATCACTGAAGAAATGTTTTAAGATACAATTTTCTAGAAAACTTCCAAAATGGCGATCGTCAACAAAGTTGGCCTATTTTCCGATCTCAAAATGAATCGTCGATATATTATACGTCCAATAATTTTACCATCGACAATAAATAAATACTACCTTTGAAATCGGAAGTATATACAATATCATGAACAACAACGAACTATAACCCTGTCTACTTAAGATGAAAACTTTTCATCACAAAATGTTCGGTTTCCAAATAGGCGAACGTAAACAACTCCTGACCTACTTTTTGATCCTAGACACTATTCGATGAACAAACGTATACTGCTTAAAATCCAAAGTATCACTTAAGACAATTGTTTTCAAGCTAATGATAGTCGTAAACGTTAAGCAATTGCCTCAATTGATATATAACAAAATGTAATTTAAAAGCACAAATGTTTTCTAGAAATTTTCCAAAATGGCGATCGTCAAGAATCACCTCCAAGAATGCGGACCTATTTTCGCACCTCAAATTTAATATGGATATTTGTCAAACGAGCTCATCTATAACGAAAACGATAAATATTATCACTTTTAGTCACTCTATGACTGTTTTCAATGTTCTGATCTTCGTAAAGGTTCAGCTAGCCTCCATTGGCAAACACAAATGTTTTCTAGGAAATTTTCAAAATGGCGATATCGTCAACATTGATGACCTATTTTATCATCGATATTCATCAAACCAGCTCATCTGTAACACAAACAAAAAAATAATGAAGAATTTAACCGTCTGCAATTACTCTATAAAAATAAATCATACCTTGAAGTCTGTTGAAATAATGCGATCGAGGAACGAAAATTACACGATGCTTTCCTTCCGAACGTCTTTGTAAATTGCGATGCTGCTTTCGATCTAGATTTGCGCGTATGAATATGCGCAACAATGTTTACCGAATAAAGATGTGTATTTCGAAAATCAAAATCAAGTTTAAGTTTCAAAGACACAAAAACATGAAATATATATTCGAAAAATAAATTGTCAAAATCAGTTTCTTCAACAAACTGATTGTAAATGAAAACACTTTAAGTATGAGTTTACATTGATTTTTGCGAACTATATTGACTAGCGTATGTACAAAAAGATCATATAGTTTATAGAGAAGATGTGTGTTGTTGGACATATTCCAAGTGCCTGTGCGATCCCATAGGAAGAGATTATTATTACATAATAATCACCTTCCAAAAACAACGCGTACTGACCGACTGCTTCCCTATCAATAATTGGCTTGAATACCGACAAACAGCAATAAAATAAGTGTGAAAATTTATTTCCGAGCTGCAATGAGATATGGACGCTATCACAAGGTACTTTCAGGTGGTACTCTGCTGTTTCACCGGCTGATCGAAAATATGTTTCAAAAGCAGGGTACCAGTATATGTATATTTTCCAGGGCCACATCCAGGCAAATAAAATGACGCAATAACTTTCCAGGACCAACCATAAATAATGAATATTTATAAATCCGCTCATTCAAAGCGGAACAAGGCCGCAAGTTCAGATACACAAACCCTTCCTTTAACGTGACTTTTAACTGAATATCAGCAGTTTTTGCATCAAAATAGGATCTTAAATCCTTATGCGAGGCTAGCAGAACGTTTACGTGCAGTTACATATGTTTATGAAGGCTATGACATTCGCATTGTTAGACCATTCATTACGTTCTCAACAATTGTCCGAATCAAACAAACGGTTCTGCGTTGAAGAAGGGGTTCTAACTTGATAATGTAAACAGGGCGTGGTGAGATTTTAGGTTGATTTGCGAAAGAATATTCAAATTTAATATACATTCAAATATAATATTTACACATTATAAGACTTGTTATTTTATATGCAAGCTTGAATAGTCGTATATTTTTTAATTATTCCATGTTTGCTTTTGTTAGCATTCGTAAATTAGTCAAAAAAAATTGCACTTAATTGTTGGCGTACTGATACTTGGTATAATTGGTGTTCTGGGGCAATTACATGACGTGACTTCAAAATCCAACCTGTAACAATGGTCTCGTTTGCGCAAGCGCAACTCTACCAAAAATAGAAAATGTTGTTTCTCATGTCATCTGACAGCGTATGTTCGGAAAAGTATACTGTATATGAGTGAGAACCTTTTCACCAACAACTCACGCATTGAACAGATGCTGGATACTAGTGCTGGATCCGTAAATTATACGCCGCGACACAAATGTTTTCATTTACGGTTAACAATGAGTTTTAAATCCGTTCAAGGGTAAATGTACTGAACACACACACCCTGCCCTTTACCTAATACAACAAACCTGCAGCACACGACTTTGAAAAAAATCTAGAGCTAAATGGGGGAAATCTCTTAAAATGGTAGAAATAATATCAAATAGAGGTAAAAATGTTGTGGTTAAGGAAGAAATTTCCATTAATAAGCAAATACTTATTTAGTCACAATGTTTTGGGAAATCGACCACTGCAATTACGTCAACATGCGTCTGCATGTTCGAGAATGTTCAGAAGACCTTCTCTTATCGCCTTCAGTTGTAAACGGTTTGATGTCAAGGGTCTGTTTTAATTTGAGGCAAAGAAGACATTTTATTATTCGAGATCTATATATGACATATAAACAATGCTGGAACTATATGCTGGTAAATATATATAGGCACATGTTAACGGTTTAATAACGGACGAATTCAATCTGCGGTATAACTTGCTATTGATTCGTGGCTATCAAACCGTGGTATATGGTTTATTATGATTGTTTCAGAAACATTTAGGTTTGTATTTACAAAGAATAAATTTAATAAGTAAGTATTGCAGCAATGGATAAATGCTTAAAACCGAAAATGTTGTTTATGTTGTCATCTGATAGTGTGTGTTCGGAAATGTATACGGTATATGAGTGAGAACCTTTTCACCAACAACTCACACATTGAAAAGAGGCTGGAAACTAGTGCTGCAAGACTTATACGCCGCGACACAAAAGTTTACCTTTAGGTGACACACAACACTTGCTTTCGAGATACTCGTATTTTGAAATAAAAACAAGAAATAATGACAAATAGTATGTGCAAATAGGGGTGCATTTCTGGGTAAATGGTTGATTTCGATGTTTATAAATGTGAAAAGTAAGCTCTAAGCATGGGATTGAATTTTTCAGTTGAACCCACTTCTTCTTCCGGTTTGACAACACTGGTTGCAGAGCTAGGCGTGAATTTAGAGGTTAATTCAAATACCAGGTTTCGTGTCCAAAATCGCTTGAAAAGGAGCTAGAAACGTGGTATTTCTGACTGCATCCACAGATTGCCTATTGATTAAGAGAATTAGCAGCTCTTCAATTTTACACTAACCCGCTGCGTTTTTGTTGAGTGTTTTTTGGAATAAAGGGTCAAATTGATATTTCTGTCCTACTTTTTTCATCCTATTTCAGACCACTTTTGTGGCCAATTCTTTCCATAATATGGACTGAGAGTGGGACTTCCAGTTCTGGCACTCCTTGATACAAGAAAACCCTTTTTTATCGAACCAGTATGGATATTATGAGAAATAATGAGAGAATAAAAGTTGGGATGTCCCATGAAATAGAAAATCAGCTTTCAACTGTGTTATGCCACCTTACGGTTAAGGGTGTGTTTTAATCCGTTCTAGGGTGAGTGTACTGAATACACTCACCCTGCCCTTTACCATATACAGCAGACGATTTAAAAAAAATAAAACAAAAATGTGGAAAATCTCTTAAAACGATATCTTATTAATATCAAATAGAGGGAAAAACGTTGTGGTAAAGGGAGTGATCAATTTCTTATTTAGTCTCATTGTTTTCAATAGTCGACCACTGCAATTGCGTTAAAATGCCTGGTATAAAGCGAGTGTGGTGTAGTATTTAACTTCGATGAACGAAAAGCGGTGTAATCTTCTCTATTGATTCGTGACTATCAAACCGTGGTAACCTATGTAAAGCTGTGTTAAGTAGTACACTTGTGTACATGTGTTAATGTATAGTGAACCATATAATACATTAAGATGGAGGTTATTGCATGTAAAACAGTGTTATTATGGATAACTTTAACAACGCTGATGTGCAATGTAGCTGGTTTAAGGATCGGTGCGTTTAATATACAAGTGTTTGGTAAATCTAAAGCATCTAAACCGGAAGTCATGCGTGTCCTTGTGGGTATTCTGTCGCGGTATGACCTTGTACTCATTCAGGAGATTCGCGACTCAAAAGGAAACGCTATCAATACACTCTTAAAGCAGGTGAATGAAGCGAACAGTGACGATCCATTCGAGATGAGTTTAAGTGATCGGCTAGGTCGGACACATAGTAAAGAACAGTACGCATTTCTGTATCGACCAACTGCGTTTAAGGTCCTTAAGTATTACACATATGATGATGGTGATGAAAGCTTGAATACGGACACTACTACAATTGATAAATTCCAAAGGGAGCCCTATGTTTTATTACTAGAATCTAAACACACAGAAATCAAACGGTTTGCTGTAGCTGGAATCCATGTCGACCCCGGTGAAGCTGTCGAAGAAATCAAACATCTTAAACACGTGATAGAAGATGTCAAATCTAAATTCAACATTGAAGACGTCATGGTGATGGGAGATTTAAACGCCGACTGCTCGTACGTCGCTAAATACAAATGGAACGAGATTGAACTGAAAAACTCTCCGGACTATAAATGGCTGATCACGGATGATATAGACACGACTGTGTCGGGGTCGGATTGCGCCTATGATAGATTTATCATCACGGGAGATTCCCTCGTTGACAGTATCGTACCCGGAAGTTCCCGGGTGTTCCTGTTTGATAACCATTACCAGTTAGACAACACCCAAGCAAAGGCGGTCAGTGACCACTATCCGATAGAGGTAGAACTAAAGGTTGTGAATGGCAGTTCCACGGATCATTTATTACCCATGTACCTCACGATTGCATGTCTGCTAGTAACTGTCATATGTGTTCATATATATAACACGTAAACAATTTGGTTTATTCATAACTGGTGGATTAAGTAGGCCTATAAATCGGCATATATATCTTGCAAATAAGAGAACGGATGGTTTCAATGGTTCGTGAATATTTAGATGTACATGTACTTGGGGATTCGAACGTGTAATATGAACGTCGCTTTGAATTGTAATGCTCTTATAATCTCATCTCCCAGTCTCAGGGTAGAGTATAAAGTGTTCTGACGTGAATAATAAAGCTCTGAACAAACAGTGGGGGTCTTAACCTTTCGACCTATCAATAGTAAACACACGATGTTTTACCCTGCACCCCGTGTCACCAGTTCTTACAGACGTATTGTTACTCCTTACTCAATATTGATAGATGAGTAGCGAACAATGTATAGTAAGATCAGACAGCATAAATGTGCAGGCTGATCTTGGTCTATAGTATTTACAATTGTAGTTAAATCTCATGAGAAACAGTACATGCATATGTTAGTTATAGTCGCGTAGAACGGGGCAAGGGTTAATATGGGCCGCGTTACACGTAAACCGACATTCGGGACATGAATACCTGTTAAAGTTCCGGTTAGCATCCTGTGATTCTGCGCAGCTAGATCAGGATCGTCCCTGTTCTCCATTTACTTATATAATCTTCTAAGGAACCTCATCCTTGCAAGGTCGGTTTTCGCATGACGTGGTTCATATCATTTCGTTATCCTTCCACTTTTATAAACACTTCTTTTGATTTACATAGAATGGACTCTGGAAGTAACAAACCTGATGAATCGAACTAATTTACTACAGATGTATTTACATAATGTACAAAACATCTGCATGTATATGTAGGTTGATCTTGGTTTATATTGTCAAACTGCGATATTTGATAAAGTATTTTCTATGATGACAAGTTAGGGTCGTCCAACAGTTTTGGAAAATATTTAACATTTTTTTCCAAAATGTTTAAACATGAATTCTGATGCAAAGTTGCAACATGTGTTCCATTTACAGGTAAGGGTTGACCTGAATAAAGCTGGATAACGATGCAATGTTGTAAATGTACAGAGTATCACAATACCGATATCCATACAATACCGTGTTTACTATGGGGGATCTTATCTACGTCCCTGGCTTAATGGAATGTATTGTGTGTCAATTAATAGGTGGATGTTTTAAGTCAATCAAATATGTATTCTATTCTTGCCTGATCCTGCGCGCGAATGATTTAGGCGCCACAATACCTATTCAAATTAAACTAAACAAAGTGATACCGATTTCACTCAAAATAAGTAGTATTCGAACTGACAAGAAGTTTTAGAGCTGTAAACGTACAAAAGGAGCTGGTAACGCATTACCACAAAACATATTTGTCTGACTTTACTTCACTTTATAAGAATATGTCCAACGATGACATCATTTGACCCTTTCCCTTTCCCACATCCAGACGCATATTGACGCAATTTCAGAAAACATCATTTGAAATCATGTGACAAAAAGGAGCAATTTTCATAATAAGGAATTTCTCTTTTCGCCACAATCTTTTCAGTTCTATTCAATAAATATATTCATTCTCAGAGATTTTCAATATCATTATCTTTATGTTTTTAAAGTAGTCTACTGAAGAGTTGTATATGGACACTTAGCATACAACTAGGGCTAGGACTAACTTATGGTGAGATTGTGTGGATGCAATTCTTCACTTTACGGAGAATCATTATGACCCATAGTCGCTGGAGGGGGTTCATATAATATTATCATATCAAAATATTATGTTATGCAAAATCTTCATTTTACGGAAAAGCATTATGACCCATAGTCGCTAGAGGGGGTTTATATTATATTATATTATCATATCAAAATGTTATGTTATGCAAATCAATCACTTTCTTGACGATTTTAGACTTTAAAAGTGCAAAATGGTAGAAATGGTTGCCCTCCTTGGCGCTAAGGGGTATTAAGTTAACAAAACGGCTGATTCGGTGGTGTCAGGATAAAATGACCAGTAGTACTGGTTACTTACCGTGACATAACTAAACATATATTAAAAGCGCCAAACAATCAATGAAAACTATTTAAATCCCATGACAAATGCGCTTGTTTCTAAAGGAACGCTGGGATGTAGTATACATACAGTTGAAGGCCACGTGATACCACAATTGTTGGGTTGATATGCATGCGCGTTGATAAGGAAACGGAGATGGTTGATACATAAAACGCATCTTCCGAAAAGAGGTCTTATTGCGTCTGTAAACAGCGAAGGCTCGATGAGTCTTTGCATCCGCATACTAGTAGTTTTGTCAGAGACTTAACAATTCGATCTAATTCAACGTACATGTAATATATGTTGATACACTAGATTTGTAGCCCCACTCGATTTACAATGTCAAAATGGGAAAACATAGTTTCGTCTTACGTGGTTCATTTCTTACTAATTGGTTTCTTGTATAAACTAGATTGTGTTGTGTATTGTATAAACTAGATTGTGTTGTGTATTGTATACACTAGATTAAACGACGGAAAAGCGTGCTTGAGTTCAAGATTAATTGTTATTATCCAATTAACAATATACATGTATTTTATTTTATACACGACCAAAACGAATAGAAGGATTGTTTGGTGTGTAACGCCGCTTTCAACACTTTTTCAGTTATATCACGGTGTTTCCTGTGAAATAAACCAGTACTAGTGGTCCATTTATGCTGACACCAGTCAGGTCAGTTGTTGGGTTAACCCCCCAACCCTGAACGCAACCTTGAACGCCATTACTACCATTTTCAAAGTATTTGGTATTACCCAGCCAGGGATCGAACCCGCTCCGAGGCGGACGCTCTACCACTACACCACGGAGGCGGTGGAATAGAAGAAGAGATAAATGTTGATATACATCAGACGTATGCACCGGGGATAAAGTAATGCCTCTTGCACAGTAATTTGTGATAATTGAGGTATAAATATACTAGCAGATGTATATATTATGAATTTCAAGACAACAAAAATATTGTTATTGACATTTGCTCAAGCAGATTAAAGTCAAATAACATATCTTAATCGAACAATAGTTTATATAACCATTTGCATTGAATTCCTAAAAGAATAATTGTCATAAATTACATAACATAACATAACATAACATGAATTAAATATCTTAAACTACGGTCATGGTGGAGTGCGCTTGGGCAAGGCACATTTTCTAGCCTAGTACTGGTTTGTTTACCCAGGGATCATGAATAAGTGAACTGCCGCCGTGATATAACTGAAATATTGTTGAAAGCGGCGTAAAACCCCAATAAATAAATAAATAAATAAATAAAATATCTTAAATCAACAAACGGTTCAAGAGTGTTATGACAATTCATATTCTAACAATTTCAACGTTACAGAGAAAATGAAGGAAACAGTTTAATTAACCCTTTCCCACTTGTTTACGCATTCAGACGCATTTGAAGCAGACGACTTGTGAAAAGATTGTGGCAAAAGGAGAAATTGCTCATGATAATATATGGAGATATTTCATAGGTTTGCCAATATGTTTTCAAAGTTGTCTGCTGCAAAATTGTTGAATCCGGGAAGGGTTTAAGATCCTTTAATTTGACCAATTCCTCATTTTATAATTATGTTTTCTTGTCTGCTGCAGAACAGCCAATATTCTTCTGTCCTTGGGTTTGCATTGGTCTATGGTGCGTCAAAATGCATTTGCAAGTGGGAAATAGTTAAAATCATTCACTTGATGTCCCGCATCAAGAATAGAACATAATCTTTTTTGACAAACCCAAAACCTTGAAGAAGATGCCGGTGCGGAACCAAGCTGAAGATTTGCGTATAAAGTCGTCTTTGTCTATATTTGGTAGTGACCACTTCTATAAACGAGAAATGAGTAATGCTTTAAGGAAATCAGCAACATTGCACCTGCGACAAGCGTGTAGATTTAGATCAACCTTCCCATACCCGTACTTTGATTAGACTCTTAACAGTTCTGAGAAACATTGTTGACGTAGATCAGATAATTAAGCCGTCCCACGAGAAAACCAACATTGTGGACTCTGCGTAAAGTATCGACCTGGATCAGCCTAAGCATGCCGCGCACGCTAACCCGCACAGACACGTTTTGCCTCCTGTGTTTTTTTCTGTTTCAGGAATCATTACTCTATACCTCTATCCCCCTGAGACGGAATGTGTCGGCCAGGATTAGTCTGCACAGGCTGATCTTTGTCAACACATTACGCAGAGCCCATAATATGGGTTCTCTCGTGGAATGGCTCAATTATCTTTATATACACTTGTCATAAAGAACCTAAAGATAGGAGGTTTTTTGAAGAACGACTCGAAGTGTACTAAATGGTGCCCGTCCAAAACGTTTGGGCCAATCCCCCGTCCAGTCTCCCTGTTTTAGTGTTCAAATTCCGTGCCACATACAAAATTGTTCAAGCCATATTAATTTGTTCAAAGATATAAACTATAAACATTAATTGTCTTGCTGTGGCAGCAGGAAGGGAGTAAATAGCCTAAACTGCAAAATTCTTCTTCTCTGAATTGGCTTGTCAGATTTCAGGATAATTTAGTACAAATGTTCCTTGAGTGACCCTCAACAAGATTTGCTTAAGCCGTATTGATTGTTTGAAAAACATGGCAGCCAGACGGTATCAGAAAAGGGGCAAAATGACAAAACTAGATAGTTCCGTTTCTATTCAAGCTTTTGTCTGATTTCAGGATACATTTGTAATTTAGCGGAAATATATCTTTAGTGACCCTCTACTTAATTTGTTCAAGCCATATTTATTGGCTTGAAAAGGAAACTGCCATGCTGCATATCAACATGGGAATGTTGCAATGGTGGTCCTCTTACAAACGCTTCTATGATTTAATGTCATAACAAATGTTCTTTATTGATTAGTTTTATTTATATTGTCCACTCCTAGCAGTTTCATTCACGCTCTTGATTAAAGTCTCTCCGGTATTAGCAGTTACACATTAGCTACACATATATCACTCAGGTCATCGATGTATGGCCTCGCTTGCCCTCTGTTTTGGAGATTCAATACACTTGTGTACATTATTACATTGATTTTGGATTTTTATATTATTAATCTGTTCATTTTTATACATTTTTTTTTTATATCTGTCAAAACAGAAGTTTGCAATCAATTTTGTTTAACAAACACTAAAAGTAAAGTATAATACTGGAGGTGAACAACCAGAAAATCATTCAAAACACACAACTGTTTATGTAGATTACTCTTCTAAGTACTGTAATCATTGAAAATATTAATATATTATATTAATAGATTGCATACTCAATCATCAGTTGGTTCAGTACAGTCAGTACAGTCAATAAATAGGAAGACACTGTACCGTCGTGAATGTTCCTGGTGGGATTTCCGTAAAGCTATTGGGTAATATTATTATTAAAAAAAGTACAATGTGGACCGAATGATATATTCGGAATTCGGGTCAATTAATGTTCACAAGACCAACAAGAATGTATGATGTTTGAAATATTTCATCCTAGCATGAAGCATCATTACTTGTCTGTCATGGTGGGAATTGTTTTTAGATGAATATTTCTATATGAACTTCTGCTTCTACTCTTTACCGATCACAAGTCTACCTTCAACACTTTCAGTACTTTGATTTCTACATATGGGGTAATTTATTACTTTTAACAAACAAGTTTCGTGAGAGGGGAATTTATAATTACACGAAGATGGGTTTATCTTCCTTGACTATTTGAAACAAATGAAAACGCCCTTCTACTAGATAAGACGAGTAATAACCCTTAGCCCACTGTACGCGAGATAAACCACATGTGGGCATTGCTCAAGAGAAATTAACGTTAACGTATGTATTACACGTGTTTGGTTATTTGGTGTCTAACGCCGCTTTCAACAATGTTCATCTATATCACGGCGTTCCCTTGGTAAGTTGAAAGTATTACTGGTCCATTTATCCTGACACCAGCCAGTCAGACGTAATGCTAACCCCGTAACCTTGACCGCCAAGCAGGGCAGCAATTATAACCATTTGTAATGTCTTTGGTATAACCTGCCTTCGCATTTATGCTCATGGCTAAATGAATACTGCTTGACAGAAGTTTCTTGAAACCTTCTACAAAGGACGTATTAACGGAGAGTGTAGAGACAGATTAGAATGCGCGGATGCGCTGCCTGATCTGAATCTAAACTGATCGCAACGGCATTCCGGTTGGTTTTTGCAGAGCGCCGCTCATTTGCTTACAAAGCTGTAGTCTTTCGTCTAAAAAAAACATTAATTTTGTGAACAATCCAACCAAATTCACCCTTCTTTTTTTACAGTCTGCATTCTCCACTACTCATGTGTCATGGTATAGCAAACAATGCTCTATTTATATGCCTGAACATGCTGTTTTCTACAAAACAATTTCTTTACTAATTTATGCTGTTGTACATCATTAATACATGCATGGTTTTCTGAACAGTATAAATAATACTGGGATATAAGTATAAATTTGCTTTTTTCCACAAAAAACATCTTTGCTACTTTATAGTGATGTACAAAATAATACGTGCATGGTTTTCTGAAAAATATTAATGATGCTATGAAATAAGTAATAACTTGAATATTTTCTTTGCTGCTTTATACTGTTGTACATACTTAATACGTGCATGGTATTCTCAACAATATTAATAACGTTGTGAATAAGCTTAAACTTGATTTATTTTTTCCACAAAACAATTTCTTTACTACGTTATACTGCTGTACAGAGCATGGTTTTCTGAACAGTACTAATAATGCTGTGAAATAAGTTAAAACTTGCTTTGTTCAACAAAATATTTTCTTTCATGCTTTATACTGCTGTACAGAATCAATACGTGCATGGTATTCTCAACAATATTAATAATGCTTTGAAATCAGGGGAGTCTGCTCCGGGAAAACAAATCTAAGCGTATTTGCGAATAGGGTAGACAAGAATCGTCCTCTACATCATTATAATCTGATCCAAATGGACAATTCATATCAGAACATTACTGAAACATTCAGTGATCATCTGGCAACAGTGTTAAACCGGATCCAACAGTGCGGATGTACAGGTTGATCAGGTTATTCACTAGTCACAAATCAGGGAAGTGAGCTCCGGGAAAACAAACCTAAGCGTATTTGCAAATAGGGTAGACAAGAATCGTCCTCTACATCATTATAATCTGATCCAAATGGACAATTCATATCAGAACATTACTGAAACATTCAGTGATCATCTGGCAACAGTGTAAAACCGGATCCAACAGTGCGGATGTGCAGGTTGATCAGGTTCTTCACTTGTCACAAATACCATAAGTTTGTTTTCTAGGATCACCGCTCAGGTGGATACTAAAGTAAAACACTGGTTTTTGACCCCAGATCGCGGCCGTCATGATTGAGTACCCTTTGATGAGTGCATTTCATAGCCACGTTCTGTTTAATCAATCAGGGATCACGGATATGTGTACACTGTCGTAGCGATGTAACTAAAACAATTTTTTAAAACGGCATAAAACCTCAATAAAACAGTATGTTAAAGGTGAACACTTAAGAAAGAAGAACGATAAAAACCTCTTGATAACTGTTCCTAAGGCCGGTTACAGTTACTTCCCTTAGACATTAAATTTAGCTGCGAATCGTGTTCTGATCTCAATTACAACTAATTGAAATCCTTTACAACGTACAGTAAATAAATACTTTATTACAGTGACTATGTATCTACATTAACAAAACATAAGTATAACAAACAATAAATAACACTGGGCCTAAATATCACTTTTAAAAAGAAATATAATTTAGAAAACAAAAATTTGGCAAACAAACGTTTGCTTCGTTATCATATTACTTCACAACAATAACATTAGCTAGGCAGATATGAATATCAGTCCAAAACATCTATTCGCGCGGGTTTTTCCAAGAAAACAAATAAGGTAGATATAAAGAGCTAAAATTGAAACAGGCGACCTTGAAACAACCAGGTAAAAATGTGTTGAATGTAATTGAAAGCATTGTGGAAAAAGGAGTTATTGCTCATTATAAGCAATTTCTCCTTTTGACACTATATTTTCAAAAGTTGTTTGCGACTGCAAATGGGAGAGTTCTAAACTTTCCGACGATTGATTGATTCTTTTCTTATTTTTTTATTTTTCATAGATATCACAGTGGCCAGTTCACCTGCCAATGTCTTTCTCAGACTTTTGTCAACTGTCGGAAAGAATTAGGGTCGAGCTGAGGTTCGAACGCACAACCCCTGAATTGACAGCTCGTGTCGCTACCGACTGAGCTCCCGGGACTCGGCACTCTCCGACGAACGAGTTCATGTGAGATACATAAAGAACATGGTTGTTTGTTTCGGTATAATATCGGAATATATATTTCAACAAAAGGGACATGCTCACGAGTTGCTATGCCTGGAGTTAAATTACTATTTAGATGTTTACATATAAAATTAAATCATTTCGATCTTACATACATGTGCCGTCCCGCGAGAAAACCAACATTGTGCGTATTCTAATAGCACATGAACAGCCTCACCATTATTTCCTAACTGTCCGCACACATGTATAAAGACGGTATGAGCCAAATAGCGAGAAAACCAGCATTTTGCGTATTCTAATAGCATATGACCAGCCTCACCATTCTATCCTAACTGTCCGCACACATGTATAAAGAAGATATGAGCCAAATAGCGAGAAAACCAACATTTTGCGTATTCTAATATAAGTTATTCGGTTTGTTACTGACCCACTACGGAAATATAGGGGGTCTGTAGGATTAATTATTCATGATATTCATCCAACAGACCCCCTATATTTCCGTAGAGGGTCAGTAACAAACCCAATAATGTATTTATTTCGTTGACCACTTTAAACTGAACTATACTGTAACTTGTTGATATGTGTTGGTAGCATAATATGACGTCATGAGTAAAAGATCTATCAATATTGATTAGAGAATTGGAATAGATATATTATTTAAAAAAATACACCGGTTCAACATGAACACATTTATATCAATTCATTTCATTTCTGTCTGGGTAACTGGTAACATTTGAGAGCCACTTTACGAAAACCAACCTTTGAACTGACTTATTTACTTAACTCACCGCTAAAGAAATATAGGGGGTCTGCACGTGTCACGCTTTAACTAATACAATTGCTAGAATTTCGTGGGAGGCGAAATAATAGCATATGAACAGCCTCACCATTATATCCTAACTGTCCGCACACATGTATAAAGAAGATATGAGCCGAATAGCGAGAAAACCAGCATTGTGGACTCTGCGTAAAATATCGACCCGGATCAGCCTTAGCACGCCGCGCAGGCTTACCCGGAGAGACACTTTTAGCCTCCTGTGGATTTTCGGTTTCAAGAATCATAACTCTATACCTCTATCCCCCTGGGACGGAATGTGTCGGCCCGGATCAATCTGCGCGGACTGCGCAGGCTGATCTAGGTCGATACATTTCGCAGAGGTTAAAATGTTGGTTTTCTCGCGGGACGGCTCACATGATAAACAAGCACCTGTTTTGTTTAGATCATGCTTTGGCTTATATGCTGATGACTAGTAGAGAGACAGGCTATAAAGCCAGAATAAACTAAAAAATACTGTCATTTCGTAATTTCACTGTTTGAAACTGATAGTTTATCTTGCAACAATCCAGTGGATTTTGTCTCAATTATCCACAGTAAAGCATGATGTCTTAAAACTGGTTTGTAGTGCCATTCAAGTGTAAAGGCCAGAGTGTTGCGGAATCTAGCTGTTTTTATCATTTTCACATTCCTGCATTTCTGTAAAAAAAGAAAAAAAGAATACCAATCGTTTCAGCTGAAAAAGTACGCTCTGTTCAAAGTATATCAAACTATGAAGTGTATAATAATGTAGTCAACATTTCCCTAACACAGAAGACATAATAATTGAGCCGTCTCGCGAGAAAACCAACATTATGGTCCTACGTAATGTATCGACCAAGATCAGCCTGCGCAGTTCGTGGTCTAGAGTAATGCGCAGTCCGAGGTATAGAGTAATGATTCCTGAAACAAAGGAGGCGAAAAGTGTATATCCGGGTAAGCCTTTGCGGAATGCTTAGGCTGATCCGGGTCGATACTTTACGCGGATTCCAGCAACATTGAGAAAACATTGAAAAAACCAACATTATGGACTCTGCGTAAAGTATCGACCCGGATCAGCCTAAGCATACCGCGCAGGCTAACCCGGAGAGACACTTTTTGCCTCCTGTGGGTTTTTTTTCTGTTCCAGGAATCATTACTCTATCCCCCTGAGACGGAATGTGTCGGCCCGGATCAGTCTGCGCGGACTGCGCAGGCTGATCTGGGTCGATACATTACGCAGAGGCCATTATGTAGATTTTCTCGCGGGACGGCTCATGTTGCAATGAGTAGAAGGAAGAAAGTATATATTTTACCGTGATATTCATTATCACCTTTACCCTCATCTATCTCTATAATACTTATATTCGCCTCTGACACAGAAGTACGTATATTCTTCCTGTATTAAAAATAAACAAATATTGGTACGAGACCAAACTATAAGCCACGTTTAGCGATTTTGGGTCTAAATGCATCTCCGTACAGTGAAGATTCAGACAAGCATGTGCATCCGCACAGTCTCATCATAGACTCCACTGTCCGCGTACGTGTACTTAAGTCTAAAATGCATATTTTGATAATATCAAAAAAACGCAGAGTTGTATCTCCAGTAGTTGTACGCCAATGTTGCTTTAAATAATGTCCAATCAGAGAGTCATTAAGACCCAAAATCGCATGACGCGGCTCATATGGTTATAGAAATAAACTTCGTAAACATGTCATACTACTGCACGTTTATGTTAAGACTTTCCTATTGTTGGGCAGTAACTGGTTGTCTAATAGGTTGTGGTTGTATACAAGACGAATAATTCAAAACAATTAATGTTACTCCGGCATATCTTAAACTCATAATGTTTGCCTATCAATTCATAAAACATTAAATGTTACTCCGGCATATCTTAAACTCATAATGTTTGCCTATCAATTCATAAAACATTAAATGTTACTCCGGCATATCTTAAACTCATAATGTTTGCCTATCAATTCATAAAACATTAAATGTAACTCCGGCATATCTTAAACTCATTATGTTTGCCTATCAATTCATAAAACATTAAATGTTACTCCGGCATATCTTAAACTCATTATATTTGCCTATCAATTCATAAAACATTAAATGTAACTCCGGCATATCTTAAACTCATTATGTTTGCCTATCATGGCTTTTTTTTTTATCAACAAAGCATACTATAGTGGCAGTTTATTTGAAAGGTGATATGCCATTACCTTGTTTACCTTGTCCTCGAGATATTTTTATTTATGCATGTGCCTCTCTATGGCAGAGGTTGTGAGTTCGAATCCCGACTCGGCCAACTTTCTTTACGATGATTGACAGAAGTCAATGCGACATGCGTCATTCGTCTTCCACCAATAGCCTAAGTCTATGTGGAAAAGCAGCCAGTTGCTTGGGAAGACTGTTGTGTGGAGTACTGGTGTGAGAAAACCAGGATGTACATGAGTAGGTGAACTGGCCGCCGTGATATAACTGAGACTTTTTTAAAAACGGCGTTCAACCCCAATCAATCAATCAATCAAATCAAATCCTCTCTATGGTCCATTTCTTCAATTTGGCTTAATGAGCTCACTTCCGATCCGTCATGTAAAGTATTGCTTAATTATGTTAAATGACCGGAATCTTATTAGCTTTTGTCTTGTCGTCTATAATTAAATTTATATTAACAATTACCTCCTTTGATATTTATATACGCTGACAACTCCAATGACAAGTAATACTCCAGCAAAGCCTCCGCCAACTGCAGCTGCTATAACGGTGGTTCTACTCCCTGATTTAGTTGATGCCGGTTTTATTGCTGCGTATGAAGAGCATAGCCGTTTTAAAATACATTTCCATTGCAAAAGTTGTGCCCCCTTATAAACCATTTAAATATCGTTTTTGGACATGCTATAAGCTTTACATCCAACCAAATCACTGTTTTATCGTCATACTTTTTCATTATTAGTATCATTAGAATCATTGCACGAGAAAATGTACAAGGTAGCATTTCTGACCTGGGTAGGCTTGGATTTCAGAATATACATGTACATAGGTTAACAAGCTTCGACCCTCCGTATGTAAGCACATCCTGATGATGATCTGAATCTACACTGTGCACAAACGTCAACTAGAATGTGAAATTATCAGTATAATTGAAGAATGGTTAAACATTCCAGGGTATATGTAGAGCTGTGCCACTTGTCATAACGCGATCTGACAGATGACGCGGTATGTATAAGTGATAACTTTTAGTAGAAACTAGTAGTAGCATTGCTTTTGTTTGCTCAATGCTTTAATTCTATTGTATTGTGATAATCAATTGTACGCGTACTTTGGAATACATCATCAGGTCCATTACAATAAAAAAATAGGTACCACCATCGTGACTGTTGGTATTACCAATTATCTCTATGTAATCCAACTCACGAACATACACGAAAGTTCCGTGTCTACCTATGTCTCGAGTGCAGTGAACCAAATAATGTATTCAATGTCCTCGGTCGAATAGTTTCCACATGACTGTTCCCTTCAACAAAACAATTGATCGATTCAAAGCATATTAAGACCATTTAACAGTCCATCACGTCGGCCAGTTCAACTACCCGTGTATTTCCTGGTTTTCTCACACCAGTACTCCACACAACAGTATTTTTCAAGCAAGAGGCTGCTTTCCAACATAGACTGTTAGGCCATAGCAGGAAGATGTATGATGCTTGTCCCACAGGTTTTTGTTAAACGTCGGCAAGATTGTTGGACGAGTTGGGA
This sequence comes from Serripes groenlandicus, assembly GCA_031761405.1. Taxonomy (NCBI): domain Eukaryota; kingdom Metazoa; phylum Mollusca; class Bivalvia; order Cardiida; family Cardiidae; genus Serripes; species Serripes groenlandicus. Next base: position 76,761 of record JASEVX010000567.1, read on the forward strand.
ATTCGAACTCACAACCCCTGAATTGACAGTCTGCGTGTATACCGACTGAGCTTTAAGGATAGTAACACACATTTTAATATATATCTCAAGTACTGTCATTACTAATTGTTCCATCCGAATGTATACACTCATACATGTTTTCTTCTAATTTTATTGACAAGTATTTCGTTTTAGGAATAGTTATAACATGTATTTACAAACGTTTTTATCGCTTCAACAATGATTTCAAAATACCTCTGCTGAAGACGAAACTAACTAGTTGTCAAGGAAATGGTTGGATGGAAGTAAGTTACCTGTACACGTTGATACCTGTCCACCCCAGGTGTTGTCGGCCTGACAAATGAAAGGGGTATTTCCATATCTGGGCTCGTATCCAGTATCACACATCGGAGTTATCCGATCACCTAGTTGGGCACCACTCGGTTGGTTCCCTCTGTCATCGAAGTAAACACCATTTGTAATATTCGGAACAACACAAACAACTGTGCAAAACAAATATAATATGCATGACCTAGCCCTTTCCAACGTACAACGAATCTGCAGGCAGCAGACGACTTTGAAAATATTTCGTAAAAACTATGGAAAATCTCTTTAAATGAACAAATAAAGGTGAAAACCTAGTGCCAAAATTAGAATGTTCTCATTGTAAGCAATGTATCCTTCTGCCACAATGATTTCAAAAGTCGTCTGCTGCAGATGCGACATAATAGTACAGAAAAGCATGTTTGAGCCATGGTCTATGGAAAACAACCTAATTAGAGCTTTTAATTTAACAATTGTAGTAAATAATAAATGTTCACGTCCAGATTATCTGCTATAAATGTACTCTGTATGCCAGGAGCTTCTGAAATGGTATCCTGACTTATAAACCAACAGTACAGATACACATCAGACTGTGTGGAGGTGCCTATTGATCTGTATCTACACAGTGAATGTCATGTGGATGGTTTACCTGTAGTGCAACTCATTTAGTTGTCATTGGAAGATGATTTTTTACAATAACGTACACCAATTGAAGTCAAATACACTTATACGTTTTGAGTATGTAATTTTGGTTTCACACATTAATTGATAATCGATATTTGATACCAACAGATTACCTTTAGTGAGTATATTGCATATTGCCAATGCTGCTGATCATAGAGTGGAATATACATGTACCTAATGTATGCATCATAGCTCATATTCACAGGTAACGTAACAAACGTTGCAATATTTATTTTTTTCTGTAGATTCTGATATGACTTAGAAGATTGACAATTCAGAAATGTCAACTTGTTTTTAGCATAGACGGGTAAATGCGCAATGTGAGTTAGCTTGTTGTGCATGTATATATGTATATTTCATTGTGGGATAAGAAGATGAATCCAATAAATGGAATATATACAATTTGGCGTTTTTGAACATAGCGTTTCATTTTGGGGCGCATCCCGAGTCCCAGATTCATTAAATTTGTCCAGGACTCATTAAAATAGTAAAAAAATATTTGTTTACATTGTAGGACTCATTGTTTTGTGACTAACGCATGCAATAAAACCGTTAAATTATTATATTGGCAGATGTATACCTTTTCCGTGATACGCACACCATATTTGACACCTTTGTAGCAAACGAATATAAAAACAGAATGGAAAAAACAAAATTTATAAAAAGAAAGAATTGATATGGAATACTTGTACTACTTATCTCATATCAGTAGGATAGGTTTGAAAAACCAGTATACTATTTTACACACACAAAAAAACAGTACGATTTTGCGACACATGAAAGAGCCTATCGACCTACACAACTAGGACATTTGAGTCGTTCCGCGAGAAAACCAACATTGTGTCGACCCGGATCTGACTAAGCATGCCGCGCAGGCTAATCCGGAAATATGTACTTTTCGCCTCCTGTGGATTTTCTGTTTCAGTAATCATTAGTCTATACCTCTACCCTCCCCCTTCCCTTGATTAGAGTGTATGAATGCACAGACGAACCAACACTATCCATAACAATGCCAATTTTGGTATGCCTGGAGTACAGTTTAGTTATGCTAAATAGAAATATCGATGTATACACCTACCACACGCAGGGTCTCCACCACTGAGAGAACCATCGGCCGTACAGGTTCGTTCAGCGCCACCTTGTGTCTGGAGTCGGTACGAATCATTCACACAAACCGGAAGTACCACGTCAGAATATTGAATTACAGTTACCGAGCTAGCGTTTTGTCTCGTTCTGTAGTAGCCATGGTTTAACCGTGGTATAATGCAGACCATTTTCCTGCAAGCTGGACGTGCATTCCACCTACCATCCCGCGTGCAAATAATTATATTTGAATCAAAACTATGGTATCCATTAATACAGACTATTCCGAGCACCGTTTCATGTGGAAAGGATTGCCATTTATTCAAATTCAAGAAACTGTTATTAAATGTATAATATCCGTTCTGTAAATCATTAGGAATAGAACAGTTATTATTTAACGTATGTGGTTTAGTGTTTTTCTGTACACAATACGGTCCCTCTGTAGTCCAATGACCATCACTCTTACACCGAATATTCGAAACAACCGTAGTATATCCTTTACCACACATTATATTGAAAGTCATATTAAAACTCGCCGTGTCTGTAAATAATTTAAAGAGACGGGTCGACTCAAAGCTTGCACCAGCTTCTAAAGGGATATCACATTTTACAATGGAACAAACAGGACTCTCACCGCTCCATGAACCGTTATATTGACAAGCTCTTGTTTCATTGCCCTGAAGTGTATAGCCCTCGTTACATTTCGCGTGAATGGTTTGAGGCCCATTCTGCATTGAAGAATGATTGTAGGAATAGACGCCATTCTGTAAATCATTAGGAGTAGAACAGTTGCTACGTAACGTGTTTGGTTTAGTCTGAACACAATATGGTCCTGCTGTAGTCCAATGACCATCACTCTCACACCGAATATTCGGAACAACCGTAGTATATCCTTTACCACACATTATATTGAAAGTCATATTAAAAGTCGCCGTGTCTGTAAATGGGTTAAAGCGACGGGTCGACTCAAAGCTTGCATCCGTTTCAAAAGGAATATCACATTTGACAATGGAACAAACAGGACTCGCCCCGTTCCATGTACCGTTGTTTTCACAGATTCGAGTTCCATTGCCTACTAAGATATATCCACTGTTGCAAACTGCATGAATGATTGTAGACACCGTTGACATCGAATTCGGAAGACCATTATAATACCCGTTGTTGAATTCCTTCGGCTGTCTACATTGGTATCCTAAATAGGCATAAATGTCATTAAAGAGCAACATTCGAAAATAAATAATCAAGTTTTAAAGATGCTGAACTGCAGATTATAGACAGTATAGTCAAAGTTTTAAAACTGTTCAAAATGTCCCTTTCCCAGTAAGCCAAATTGTGTATATATGTTTATGACTTTTCAACATTTACTGCCAACATAGTTTTTGAACTATGTATTACATACTTTGCTGTCACTATAAGCAATATGTGCAAAAGTTTCAACATTTTAAAAAGATTCTCTCCATCTGGAGTTCAGCACCTTTAAAGTTTAAATGTTATATAATGTTAAATGTTAGAAATATTGCATACGACTGACATTGTTAATTTATTGTGTAGGAGTAAATTATGTTTACTGTGCCGGACAACATGCGTATTTTATTGTATCATATATTGTCTGATGTATCCGAATTCAAATGGACTAAGACATACATGTACGAAGCGTTTCAGATCAACTATGTTCCATTACGAGTACAAAATTTAAGTACGTATGTAGTGAGACATTCCCCTACCTAAAACCTTTCTATTGTACAATATGCATGTATACATATATATCTGGTCACTAGACAGTTAAAGCGTCAATTAACACCTTTAATAGCTACCTGCAACAACAAAGAAATTACTTCTGTTCACAGCTTTGGTATTTTCTATCATGAATTCGACACTTATGATAAAAGTGTTGAAACAAAAGGTAAACTGAATGAGTGATTGCCCGTGGAAACCGTTATTGTCGCAATGTTTACATGTGTGGGAATAAAAGACCTGCATGCGGAGCCATGTAAATATGGATCCAAATGAATACTGAGCACTTTATAAATGGTTAGATGTACATATCACAACGTACCTTAAGTTTGGTGTTCGCAAAGGACGGTTTTCTCGCAAGTGTTTAGAAAAAGCTTTGACAGAATTTTAAAAAAAAAAAAACATTCCAAACCGTTGTCTGAAACCTATAATTAAAAAAAGATATGTGTTCTATAATTATATTATAACATATAATTATGTTTTGTGTAAAGGCCAATTGAAAAGATCTACAACTTTAATTTGCTAGCTAGATGCTGGTGAGTTCCGTTAAATTGGCAACTTTCCCACTTGTAGACGCATTTTGACGTATCTGCGGAAGACGACTTTCCCACTTGTAGACGCTTTTTGACGTATCTGCAGCAGACAACTTTTGACAACATTTAGGGAAAATGAGACATTGCTCATCATGAGCAAATTCTCATTTTGCCAATATCAACACTTTTCAATAATTATACTTTCATTCATAGAGTTTTAATTTTCAGAATTTTGCCTAGCTGTTTTCAAAGTCGTCCCCTGCAGAATCGATGCATGTGGGAAACAGCTACGGGAAATGTGGGAGGAAACGTCGTTAATAGATAACCTGCATCATTGAAGTTGTCCTCCTGTTGGCCATTGCACAGCTTCACTACTGAAACTAGCCATAGTATAGTTACTAGGCTTGGAGACATGGTCTGAAAGAAACAATTAGACATGTGATGTATTCAGAGTTACCTTACACCGTCGTATTTGAATCTCCCACATACAACACATTTGCAGCAGACGACTTTGAAAACATAGTGACAAAAACCTGAAAAATCTCCATAAAAGATAGCTTAATTGTTAGATAAAGTTGAAAACATTGTGTCCAAAGGGGAAATTGCTCATTATGAGCCATTTCACCTTTGGCCACAATGTTTTCAAAAGTCGTCTGCTGCTATTGCGTCAAAATACGTCTGTAGGACGTTGTAAGTTCAACCAGTTATCTGAACGACGATCTTGTATATGTTATGCTCCCATCAAAAAGGTGTTATTGTTACAACTGAAAACAACGATAATGGATGCAATCTTGAGTATTAAACAAAGACCATTTGTTAAGAAAGGCAATGTCTAAGTGCTAAATATAATTTTTTGCCGGATTCGTTTCACGCCCTTTACTGGAGATTTTACAAATTACACTTTGTCAGGTAAATCTTTAAAAATCAAAGGTATCTGTTACTGCAAAGGGTTCCGAATTATTACACTTTTCAATTGTTGTCTGCTGTAGATGCGTCAGCATGTGTCTGTTTGTGGGAAAGCGAGAGACGGACAGAAAAACAGAGAAGGGCGTTGATACAGAGACAGACATAGAGGGTGTGGATACCGAGACAGGTAGAGAGGGTGTAGATACAGATATATACAGAGAGAGTGTAGATACATAGACAGACAGACATAATATAGATACAGAGACAGATAGAGAGGGTGTAGATACAGAGACAGGCAGATAGTGTGTAGATACATAGACAGGCAGAGAGTGTGTAGATACATAGACAGTCAGAGAGGGTGTAGATACAGAGACAGGCAGAGAGGGTGTAGATACAGAGACAGGCAGAGAGGGTGTAGATACAGAGACAGGCAGAGAGGGTGTGGATACAGAGACAAACAGAGAGGATATAGATACAGAGACAGTCAGAGAGGGTGTAGATACAGAGACAGGCAGAGAGGGTGTAGATACAGAGACAGGCAGAGAGGGTGTAGATACAGAGACAGGCAGAGAGGGTGTATATACAGAGACAAACAGAGAGGATATAGATACAGAGACAGGCAGAGAGGGTGTAGATACAGAAACAGGCAGAGAGGGTGTATATACAGAGACAGGCAGAGAGGGTGTAGATACAGAGACAGTCAGAGAGGGTGTAGATACAGAGACAGGCAGAGAGGGTGTAGATACAGAGACAGGCAGAGAGGGTGTAGATACAGAGACAGGCAGAGAGGATATAGATACAGAGACAGTCAGAGAGGGTGTAGTTACATAGATAGACAGAGAGGGTGTAGATACAGAGATATACAGTGAGGGTATAGATACAGAGACAGAGACAGTCAGAGAGGGTGTAGATACAGAGATATACAGTGAGGGTATAGATACAGATACAGAGACAGTCAGAGAGGGTGTAGATACAGAGACAGGCAGAGAGGGTGTAGATACAGAGACAAACAGAGAGGATATAGATACAGAGACAGTCAGAGAGGGTGTAGATACAGAGACAGGCAGAGAGGGTATAGATACAGAGACCGACAGAGAGGGTGTAGATACAGAGACAGGCATAGAATGTATAGATACAGAGACAGACAGAGAGGGTATAGATACAGAGACAGACAGAGAGGGTATAAATACAGAGACAGACATAGAGGGTATAGATACAGAGATATACAGAGAGGGTGTAGATACAGAAACAGAAAGAGAGGGTATAGATACAGAGACAGACAGATAGGGTATAGATACAGAGACATACAGAGAGGGTATAGATACAGAGACAGACAGAGAGGGTATAGATACAGAGACAGACAGAGAGGGTATAGATACAGAGACAGACAGAGAGGGTATAGATACAGAGACAGACAGAGAGGATGTAGATACAGAAACAGAAAGAGAGGGTATAGATACAGAGACAGACAGAGAGGATGTAGATGCAGAAACAGAAAGAGAGGGTATAGATACAGAGACAGAAAGAGAGGGTATATATACAGATACAGACATAGAGGTTATAGATACAGAGACAGACAGAGAGGATGTAGATACAGAAACAGAAAGAGAGGGTATAGATACAGAGACAGACAGAGAGGGTATAGATACAGAGACAGACAGAGAGGATGTAGATACAGAAACAGAAAGAGAGGGTATAGATACAGAGACAGAAAGAGAGGGTATAGATACACAGACAGACAGAGAGGGTATAGATACAGAGACAGACAGAGAGGATGTAGATACAGAAACAGAAAGAGATGGTATAGATACAGAGACAGACAGAGGGGGTATAGATACAGAGACAGACAGAGAGGATGTAGATACAGAAACAGAAAGAGAGGGTATAGATACAGAGACAGACAGAGAGGGTGTAGATACAGAAAACAGAGAGCCATACGGGCAATGAAGACTTCTTACATTAGATACGTCCTTCAGATAATCCTTATTATATGATTATAAACTTATTTCAATCCATTAATATTACACTTCACCAGCATCTATTTACCATTACCACAACATGTTGAAATGTTTATAGTAGGTCACTAGTTTGCAATCGTAGCTGAAACATCTTATGTACTCAAACTAAACCCTGGGTAGATAAAGCATGACAGTTACATAGATAATAATTGTAAACTTGACTGAAATACCGAACTGACTGATCTAAATGTTTTGTTTAATTGGGGTTTTACGCCGTTTTCAACATTATTTCAGTTATAGCACTGCGACAGTTCACTAAGGAGCACTTATGCATGATCCCTGGGTAAACAAACCAGTACTAGGCTAGAAAATGTGCCTATATGTGTAACTATAAACGAAAAATAAATATATACTAATTAAAATAATAATAATGATGATGATAATTATAATAATAATAATAATAATAATAACAACAAAAACAATATTTATAATAATATTAATAATAAAATGAATAGATAAAGAAATAATCCTGAGGATGATGGCAAAAAGTATGACGATGATATTAAAAATGATTATACAACGTCATCATCATGTCAAAAGCATTTGTTTTTATTTTGAATATGGAGAATTAGGAATTTCTAGCATCTTAATAAGTACACACGAAATATTCTATAAATAAAAAGATCTAAGACTGCATGATAGATGTTGCTTCGGTAATCGCCGAACTGTGCATACTCGTAAATCAGATAGATACTCGTGCTGACGAATTATTTGTATAATGAAAATTCATACATAACAGATTGATTGATTGATTGATTGGGGTTTAACGCCGTGTTTAACAATTTCTCAGTTATATCACGGCGGCCAGTTCACCTATTCATGCATTTCCTGGTTTTCTCACACCAGTACTTGTATTTAAGAGTTTATTATCATATGTTTAATAAGTTCTTTATGCACATCACTTTGTAACTATTACCTCATTGGATTTGGTTTTCAAAGTAACTGTTAATTTATACCTTTACATTTTCAGCGCCAATGGCAATATTGGAGTGTTTGCAAACAATACAGATTCACGTGAGTCAGCTCGTCACGAACTGTCTTACATGAAATCGGAATTATTTGTGTTTAAGTTATTAAAAAAATCCAAAGCTTTTATTACATGGAAAATGGAGTCACCCAATTGGGTGAATTAAAATTGGAGTTAAGTGCTGAACGGAAAACTCGAATGAAAACGAACACTTTTAATGAAAATTGAATATAATGAGTTGTTAAAGATATGACCTTCAATACCGATGCATCTGGTAAAACATGTCGTGTGCATAATCAACATGGGAGACAACTCAGTGTTCCATGATTGTGAAGCATATATGTTAAGGTCCCTCTAGGCTCTCCGGACTTAAAAATTGGGTATCAATTTGTAAAATCAACTGTTGGTATTTTGATTCCTCTTTGTTTTTCATTTTCCCTCAACTGGAAAAAATCAACAATAGTTTTTAATTTGCATTTTTGCATACACATTTTGCTTCATCCCAGTAGTCGAAATAAGTCAGGTAATGGATTGCTTTGTTATCAATTTAAAATAAAACGAAGTAAAACAGCTAAAATGTATCTGGGTATGGTTAATTATATACCTACACATTTTCAGGAGAAAAAAGCAAAATATTACGCGCAAATACAAGACGGCGGATTAAATAGTCCGTATTTATCTTTATTGCATACTTTCATACCGTCCCGTGCACTTTACATTGAAGAAAGTGGTCATGATTTTTCGATCATGACCGCTGTCAAGGAGTGATCATGACCGTAGATAAGGACGTGCGAAAATTCCGCATAATTAACATGCTAGGGACTACTTTATCTATGTAAACAAACAAAGCTGACCTAAATATCATTATTAGACCTCACGTGATTTTGTAATGTTAGATTCTCATATACTGAGCATG
>JASEVX010000568.1:0-64908 GCA_031761405.1 Serripes groenlandicus
CCAAATGGGCTAATAGTCTATGTGTGTGGAAAGCAGTCAGTTGGTTGGAAAGAGTGAAATGTGGAGTACTGGTGTGAGAAAGCCCGGAAACACTTGGATAGGTGACCAGGTCGCCGTGACACGGCTGAATTAATTGTTTGTTAAAAAAAAGTCTTGAACTTCTTCATAAAATAATGTTATATATCCATACACTTGAAAAAGGCACGCGCTACTAGGTTTTGAAACCGAGGCTCGCACGTGACGCGGATAGGGTGAATTTAAAGTCAACATTCGGCGTTTGTAAAATAAACATGGACGGATATCGGGCAATTAACACACAAACGAACAAAAGGGACGATAAATTAAAGATGTTGGAATCTGATATCGGGAGATTATTTGTATATTGACCACTGTGTCCGGCCTGCAACATGTTACTGACCCATCTACCATCTCAGTGGACAGGTTATCATGCTCGTGTAATTTGTAAGACAGGTACGAGGATCTGAAGGAGAGCCCTTAACCCTTTCCTTCATTCAGACGCTTTTCTGACGCCATGCAGTAGACGGATTTCTGAAAACATAGTTACAAAAGAAGAAATTGCTCAAAACGAGCAATTTCTCCTTTTGCCACAATGTTTTCCTCTTTTAGTCATCCATTCAATTATAAAGATTTTCTATTTTTGAAAAAAAATATGTTCGAAGTCGTCTGCTGCAGAATTGTCGTATGAGGGAAAGGGTTAACCCTCTCCCACCTGTAGACTCATTATGACGCGGCAGACGCCTTTTCGAAACATTGTGACGAAAAGAAAAATTACTCGTAATGAGCAATATCTCCTTTTGCTACAATGATTTCAAGTTTATTCAATTATATTTACAATCAGTTATAGAGAGTTTAGACATTTCCGAAGATGTCTGCTGCAGATTTGGTGTATGATTGTAAGGGTTAAAAGTTGCAAACCGTTTTCCCACATGCAGACACATATACAGCAGACGGCTTTTGAAAACATTGTGGCAAGAGAAGAAATTGCTCGTAATGAAAGCATGGACAATGTCTATAAATGAAAGAATAATTACGCCGTTCCATGAGAAAACCAACATTATGGCCTCGACCCGGATCAGCCTAAGCATGCCACGCAGGCTTACCCGAACAGACACTTTTCGCCTCCTGTGGATTTTCTACTTCAGGAAACATTACTCTATCCCCCTAAGACGGAATGTATCGGCCGGGATTAGCCTGCGCAGGCTGATCTGGTTCGATATATTACGCAGATACCATAATGTTGGTTTTCTTGTGGAAAGGCTTTATTGAATAAACAGATAAACACATTGAGGCAAATGTATTCGTTATTGAGTATAATCTGCTTTGGAAACAACCAAGTACAAATAAATAAACTTTGTAAATGGGAAGTTTTTAATTGATATAAAAAAATGAATCAAAAGGAAATTGTCGGACAGATAAGAACCTTTTCAACTGAGAAGCGAGCTATCTTAACCCTTTCCCCCATACGAATTCTGCAGCAGACGACTTTAAACATATTTTGTCAAAACAAAATCCCTATAATGAATGGATAACCAATGACTAAAAGTGGAAAAAATTGTGGCAAAAGGAGAAATTGCTCGTTTTGAGCAATTTCTTCTTTTGTCACTATGTTTTCAAAAATCCGTCTGCTGCAAAGGCGTCAGAAAAAGCGTCTATATGAGGGAAAGGCATAATCCATCAATGTTTATAAAGGAAAGGGCTAAACGATTGTTTAATATAAGATCGGGGAAATGTTCATCATTAACAATTGCGTTGTTACCATAATGTTTTCCATATTCGTCTGATGGTTCAATTTTATAAATCCTTTCCAACATGTAACACCCAGCCCCGGTAGCTCAGTCGGTAGCGACGCGGGCTGTCAATCCAGGGGTTGTGAGTTCGAATCCTGGCTCGGCCAGCTTTCTTTCCGACGATTGACAAAAGTCAATGCGACATGCGTCATTCGTCTTCCACCAATAGGCTAAGTCTGTGTGGAAAAGCAGCCAGTTGCTTGGAAAAATTGTTGTGTGGAGTACTGGTGTGAGAAAACCAGGAAATGCATGAGTAGGTGAACTGGCCGCCGTGATATAATTGAGAAATTGTTAAAAACGGCGTTAAACCCCAATCAATCAATCAATCAATCAATCAATCAATCAATCAATCCAACATGTAACACATATGCATCCGATGGCTTTGAAAGTTTGGAAAATATCTAAAATTGAAAGTTTAAGTACAGGGTCCAATTCCACCAACCTTTCTTAGCGCTAATTAAAACTTAAATACTTAAAAGCTTATTTCATCATTTTTGTTTTCCTAATAAAAATGCCATAAGATTTCAATTCTTAACAAATTTGTAAGTCAGCAAGGTATATATTTATATCAACTAAGTCATTCACTTAAATACATTCCACTATTCGTATCTTACAAAATATTAGGGAAACAAAAATTAAGAAATATGCTTTTAAGTATTTGAGTATTACTTAACGCTAAGTAATGTTGGTGGAATTGGACCCAGGGATAGATTTAAATACATTGTGGTAGAAAGAGAAATTGCTCATTCTAATGAATTCTCATTTTACCACAATGTTTTTTTTATGTTTTTTAAAGTCGTCGGCTGCGGATGGGTCGTATGAGGGAAGGGGTTAAGATGTCAAACGACATCTATACATGTGGGAAAAGGTTTAACCCTTTCCCTCATACGAAAATTCTGCAGCAGACGACTTTGAGCATACTTGGTCAGAAAATAGAAAATCTCTATAATTGAATGGATAACCTATGACTAAAAGTGGAAAACATTGTGGCAAATGTGGAAATTGCTCGTTTTGAGCAATTTCTTCTATTGTCACTATGTTTTCAAAAAGCCGTCTGCTGCAGAGGCGTGAAAAAGCGTCTATATGAGGGAAAGGGTTAAGCAGGCGAAGGAAGGAAACATTAATTGTATTAAGTGCATGACATATTTATTCTCAAACGAAACCTGTTGGTGCCGTTGCGAAATGCCCATTGATAGACATGTCATTGTGAAATATGTTCATGCTAGTTTCATCAGCAAGTGACGTAATAAAACACGTGGTACAAGGGAAACGTTTCCGTCCCGAAAGTAAAATAATTCATCTTAATTTTGTTTTAATGTGGGTCAAGAGGTTGATAGTCGGACTAGACACAGACGTTTTGAACACAGCGTGAAAACAATTAATACCCTTTCGCACATGTGGTCGCATTTGAACGCAGCTGAAATTTATAAAAAAAACATTGACGCAAAAAGAGACTTTGCTCAAAATGAGCAATACCTCCTTTCTCCACAATTGTTTCAATATATTGGATAATGATTAATTTCATTCATATACATTTTCCATAGAACTGCCTTGACGTTTTTAAAAGCCGGCTGCTGCTGATTTGTTTCTATGTGGGAAAGACATCGGTCGGACCCAGCGTGAATCTGTCCCTTGGTAACGTCTTTCAATAAAGGTCTCTATGAGGTCATTAGTGCCACGGCCTGTCCTGATAAAGTCTGCATTAAGTTTCCCGTCCATGAAATAGGCCCTTTGTTCTTGGTCCTAACTTAGTTATCTTAATATCGAAATTTCAGTGTTACATGTGCATTTGGGGTGAATTAATGAAGAATAGAATGATAGAGGGGAGAGGGAGAGACAGACATACAGAGACAGAGCTACACATAGAGGGAGAGAATCAGAGAAAAAAAGACAGACAGAAAGAGACTTTCAAACGATACAAATATATGTAGTCAAATATTCCTGAAAGCTAAAGGAATAAATAAATACTGCTATTTAATTTTGAGTTTCAGGAGATAAATTATAATCTAATAAATAAGTTTGAATGAACATATAAATTGTTAAAATACTTATTGTACAAATTACGTTAAAAATAGTGATTAAAAAAAAAAAATAAAAAAAAAATAAATGAGTACGATTTAATGAATTTATTGTTGAAATATTTGTTGTAATGCACAAAAAATATATTAAAACAAAAAAAAATCTGGAGAATCCGGGCATCGATCCCGGTACCTCTCACATGCTAAGCGAGCGCTCTGCCACTTGAGCTAATTCCCCTTCCTATAAATACTGCTTTAAAATAAGATTATAACCGTAGTACGCCTATTCCGGTATTGATTTTAAGCGGGAGATATGAATTGTTTAAACTAGAAGTTATTTGAGGTGCTATATGTAACCAAACTATGAAAGTTTGATCTGTCATTAAATATCTAACTTTTTTAAGTTGGATTCTACAGTCTTACTTAGTTAATCTATCATCTTTCAACTCTTTACAAAGTAGCCTAAAAGAAGAACTGCAATCGTGTATCTTTTCCCGAATGTTATCCCTTCTCAGATATTCTATTTGATATATGTATATTTATATTCATGCATAGGACTACGGTACATTTGCCTTTATCTTGGAAAAACAGCCTGAGTATGCGTAATATTAATGAGAGATGTAAATAAAGATCAGCAGATCATAAGTGTGACTCCGTCCGAAATGTGTAAATCCGAAATGAACGCAATTTTCTATAATATAACCTCTGACATGTGACAGGAGGCGCATTTATAATAGAGAAAACATTGTGGCAAAGGGAGAAATTGCACGTTTTGTGCAATTTCTTCATTTGTCACTATGTTTTCAAAAATCTAATAGACTTATTTATTTATTTATTATTCATTTATTATTTATTTATTTATTATTTATTTATTTATTATTTATTTTATTACTTTATTTATTTATTTATTTATTAACTGACGTTTTGCTTAAGCCACACCAGTCTCAAATTGAACTGCCTTTTATTAGTAAAAATTGTTAAAAGCGGTATAAATCACCATTCAAATCTTAATAAACGGCTCCATAACGGTTCAACATCTCGAAAGTAAGCAGTGAATGTTCAGATCAGTTCGCGCGAATGTACAGGATAATCTGAATCTTCAGTTAGCGTAAATTCCGAATGTATCTTGTTCTTGTCGGGACGAGCGCCTCGGTTGTGTAGCGGAAGAGCGTCCGCCTCGATGCGGGAGGTCGTTGGTTCGATCCCCGACCGGGTCATACCAAATACTGTATACAAATGGAAGTAATGGCTGCCCTCCTTGGCGCTCAGGGTTGTGGGGTTAGCATTACGACTGATTGGCTGGTGTCAGGATAAACGTCCAGTAGTACTGGTAACTTACCCAGGAAACATCGTGATAAAGGGTTTATTTTGTCGGGACGCTGATCTATTTGTACAGTCACATATCTTGCAATTATCAAACATGTAAGACCTACCTTTTATTAATAAGAGTAAATACATCTTAGATTAGAAGATTTTTTTTTTCTTAGAAATTTCTCCATTCAGATTTATGTCAACTCCTCTTCTTTTAAAACATTGTGAGAAAAGGAGTAATTGTTCATACCTGTACCAAATACATCTACTATACATAAATGGTAATAATGGTTTCCCCTCCTAGCATAACTACTGAGGCTCGCTTGGGTAACATACACTGGAAACGCTGTGATATAACTGGAGTTAAACCTTTACCTCAGCCGGCCGGGTAGCTCAATTGGTAGCGTATTTGACTCGTGATCAGGAGGTCACGGGTTCGATACCCGGTTGCGGCGACATTCTTTCGGGCGATGTTTTCCATTGCCTCTCACCTCTGATCTATGTGAGAAAGTAGTCAGTGGCTTCGAAAGAATGTTGTGTAAGTACTGGTGTGGGAAAGCCAGGAAAACATGGGTAGGTGCACTGACCGCCGTGATATGACCAAAGCTGTTGAAAGCGGCGTTAAACTCCAAACAAACAAACAAACAAACAAAACCTTTACCTCATATAGACGCTTTCTGACGCCTCTGCAGTAGACGGCTTTTTGAAAACATAGTGACAAAAGAAGAAATTGCACAAACGTTTTCCACTTTTTGTCATAGGTTATCCATTCAATTTTGGAGATTTTCTATGTTTTGACAAAATATGTTCAAAGTCGTCTGCTGCAGAATTGTCGTATGAGGGAAACGGTTAATCTTGAAAACGGCGTAAAACACCATGCAAAAAAACAAAATACTGACTTATGATATTATATATCCATATATGATTATAGTTTGCAAAAAGAAAATTTATTTACATATTCAAATCTCGACATGCGGACTGTATCAAGCCTAGGAAAGGGATGTCTATATATATACTTATACCTATCATATTAGCCCTTGTATATACAATCAAATTGCTCTAACTAGATCCAAATAAAACATAACTAGTGATTAGGTTGGTCATCGTGTATTCAGTGGCGAGATTTTGAGGTTTGGTAAATAGACGCTATAACACTCGTTGATTATATGTTGTAAGGTGTAATAGGTATTCCCCCTCGGCAGTTCTTTAATCGGAACATTACCGTATTTCGCTAAATAACGACTCAAACCCCCCACTTCTATAGATACAGAATACAGGATACACAATGAAGAATAGTCAGTGAACAAAATTGTAAGCAAATTTGGCAATAGGAGAAATTGTTGCAGAGTCGCCAGAAAGCGTTTGTATTTTGGAAAGGGTTAATCTGAGTATTGAACATATGCAAAAAGCCTATCTTTAATGAAAATAAAATTATTGAATTGTTTGTTTTTATTTTGGGGTTTACGACGTTTTCAACATTATTTCAGTTATGTCACTGCGACAGTTTACATATAGTTAATATCCCCGAGTAAACAAACCCGTACAAGGCTTGCCCAAGGGCACTTCACAATGGGACGCCCGGTTTCAAATCCCCGACGTTAACACCTCGATCACGGCGGATTTTCTGAATACAGTTGCACGCTTTGTGAAAAAGCAAAAACCAAGAGGCAATAGTTTGCACACTACAACGTCACGTGTAATTCTGTCTCATTATAACACGGAAGTAGCGCGTGAGACGAACCCCGACAGCTCAGTTTTAGTTCGTTTTGAGTTAAACCCTTTCCCTAATATTGCGGCAGACGTTTTTTTGAAAACATTGTGACAAAAGAAGAAATTGCTCAAAACGAGCAATTTCTCCTTTAGCCACAATGTTTTCTACTTTTAGTCATAGGTTATCCATTCAATTATAGAGATTTTCTATTTTTTGACAAAATATGTTCAAAGTCGACGGCTGCAGAATTGTCGTACGAGGGAAAAGGTTAAGGTGACTTTTTGAAAACATAGTGACAAAAGAAGAAATTGCACAAAACGTGCAATTTCTCCTTTTGCCGCAATGTTTTCCACTTTTTGTCATAGGTTAGGGAAAGGGTTAAAAGCCGCTTTCAACAAAATAAGGTCATATCGTGGCGGACAGGAATGAGGAAACTGGTCCCACACCTTATATGTACATCGAGTGAAATACATAAAGTATGAAACAACCGTCTGCCAATCGTTCAGACCCTTCTAACCGGCTCTTACGGTTACAGCAAGGATCAGACTGTAGCTGTCATTCTTATCTAGCTCCCACAGCAACATGGGCGTGATATCTCAGTCGTTAATGACAAGATCCATTGGCCCAGGCCCTCGTGAGTTTGAATCTCGATTCGGCCATTCATTCAGCAAAAGTCATTGTGGCATCATGTGTCGTGGCATTCGTCTTCCACCAACGGGAGAACATTCACTTGGAAGGTATAGTCAGTTAGTTGCCCGGGAAGAAGACTGTGTGTAAACTAGTGAAAGAAAGACTAAGAAAAACTTGATTAGGCAATCTAATATAACTGATGATACAAGTCATGCTAAACTTCGCTGCAGAAGAAAACGATCTAACGTATATACAGGGGCCAGTCTCGTTTAAAATCTAAATATAGCATTTGACTATATATTGACAATATATATATATATATATATATAGTCAAATGCTATTTTTAGATTTTAAACGAGACTGGCACCTGTGAACGTATACTCACAGCGAAGTATTTTGGTCTGATGTCAATCAGATTGATAAATTAGGTGCCCGGCTATCAGTGATATAACTGATATGCCGTCCGCGGAGAAAGCCAACATGGCTATTGTGGACTCTGCGTAAAGTATCGACTCGGATCAGCCTAGGCATGCCGCACAGGCTAACCCGGACAGTCAATGTTCGCCTCCTGTGGATTTTCTGTTTCAGGAATCATTACTCTATACCTCTATCCCCCTGGGACGGAATGTGTTGGCCTGAATTAGCCTCCGCGGACTAATCTGGGTCGATACATTACGCAGAGGATATTACGTTAGTTTTCTCACGGGACGGCTCATATACTGTTGAAAACGACATTAGGCGCCAATCGTTGGGGTGCGCTACGCGCATGCGTACATCATTCTTTTTAAACGTTTAGTTACACGTGTTTTATCTCACCGATTTCCCTTGTTTATCAAACTTTTTTATCAAACTACTTTAGCCGCGTCTAACGTAACTCGACCTTCAGGGATTTAAAAAAAAATCTAACCCTTTCCCACACACAAACAACTCTGCAGCAGTCGACTCGGAAAACATAGTTGAGTTTATAACATTTTAGCAAAAGGAGAAATTGTTCATTATGAGTAATGTGTCCTTTTGCCATAATGTTTTAAAAGTCATTTTCGTTATATATATTGAAAATGTGTCTGTATTGAAAAAGGGGTTGAACCGCATTGTCAATAGGACATTTTACTCTTGTATTTTCATCCGTTTTTATCTTGTTTAGCTTGTAATGGGGTTGGGGTGGGTTCCAAGCTTAAAGAGTATAAAGAGACCCAAATGATGTTAACATGACTATATGTGGCGAAGTTAGAAGATCCCGATCAGACTGCATGTATCTGGGTCTCCTCTGGTTGTTTACTGAGTCCCATAGGTTTCTTTTCTATGTGACGAGTCCCATTTGTAACAAGTGGTATCATATACAATTATACACATCCGCTCTTCGTGGAAGAGGGATTTGCTACTTTTAATTTTACATTTTCCAGAAATGTTAACCCTTTCCACACATACAATTAATCTGCAGCAGACGACTTTGAAAACACACCCGAACAAAATTGGAAACTCCCTTTAAAGGAAGGTACAATAGTTGCATACAGTTGAAAACATGGTGACAAAAGGAGAAATTGCTTAAAACCATGTTTTCAAAAATGTCGTCTTCTGCATAAGCGTCAGAAAGCGTCTATTATATGAGGGAAAGGGTTAAACAACATTTAAGAAGAATAGGTTGAGAACAAGGCGACTTACAATTAGGGGGTCGATTAGGGGGTCGTGTTGCTTTGAAAAAGGTTAGATCGATATTTTCTAGGAATCCTGAAGAAAAACCCCCCGCTTTATAAGGATGGTTCGTTAAAAAGTAACGAGAGGTCTCTAGCGACAAGAGGTCTCCTGCGACAAGAGGTCTCCTGCGACAAGAGGTCTCTTGCGATTAGAGGTCTCTTGCGATAGGCCTCTTGCGATAAGAGATCTCTTGAGATAAATGCATGATCTCGTTGTCTCTGCGAAAAGTGAAGATTCTTGTAAGCCTATTGTGTAGATTAAATCGGGTTTTGTTAAAAAAAAATCCAGTCACATCACGGCGGCCAGTTCACCTACCCATGTGTTTCCCGGCAATCTCACACCAGTCTGTCCAAGGAACATGTAACTTTTCCACATAGACTGTTAGCCTATATTAGTGGAAGAAACGTGACAATGTATCTACTAAGTGCCCGCATGTTCGTAAGTGATACACCGAGACGTTAACCTTGACACATAAAGCTATTTATAGAATGGCCACTCCCACTGATGATGCTACTACCATTTCCCTCAACCCTTATCTCGCCATAATTTTTTTATTATTTTGCCTGTTTTCGTTTATTTGGGGTTTTACGCCGTTTTCAGCATTATTTCAGTTATATCACGGAGACAGTTCCCTGGGTTAAACAAACCGGTACTAGGCTAGGAAGTGTGCGTTCCCCAATGGCACTGTACCATGACCACAGCGCTGCGACTGGGGAAGGAACCTAGGACACCCGTTTCCAAATCACCGATGCTAACCACTAGGCCAAGACGGATTCCTAAAAATAAAATACACGCAACAATACAAAAAACAAACAAACAAAAAGGTGATGCAACCCAATGAGCCGTCCCGCGAGAAAACCAACATTGCGGACTCCGCGTAAAGTGTAGACCCGGATCAGTCTAAGCATGTCACGCAGGTTTACCCGGTTAGACACTTTTCTTATCCTGTGGATTTTCCGTTTCATGAATCATTACTCTATATATCTATCCCCTTGAGACGGAATGTGTCGGCCCGGATCAGTCTGCGCGGACTGCGCAGGCTGATCTGGGTCGATACATTACGCAGAGGCCATATAGTTGGTTTTCTGGCGGGATGGCTCATATATCGATTCCTTGATTGACCTCGAAATCCCTCTGTAGTCGTCAAGCCTGTCCTAGAATATTTTTTTTTCTAAATGTATGGATTAACCCATTCCCCAATATTCAAACAAAGTCTGAAGCAGACGACTTTAAAGTATTGGAAATTTTATTGAAAACATTGCGGCAAAAATTGAAATTGCTTGCAGCTTTTCATTTGACACAAATATTTCAAAAGCCGTTTGTTGTAGATGCGTTGACATGCGTCTGCACAAGTGGAAAAGGGGTTTTAAATCCGTAACCCTTCAAATCCGGACGATCAACAATGTCCGAGATTTTCCCATGGTCAGATCGAGGGGACATCGGAATGCATACCCAACTTACATTCCGACACGGGTCAAACTACTCGCATTGTCCACTATGTCCAGTGATCACTAGTACTGACCATATCTCAGAAATTGTCAATTTTGAAGAACGAAAAATTGCTCCATTCCTCATCATATTTTTTTTTCTATCTACGATGGAAAAAAAGATTCCTGTATTTGTTTATATTTTCTTATGAGCCAGCTGTCGAATCGGGAAGAAATCCACCATTGCCGAGTGGAGAGCGAGGGGAATTTGAAACCGCCCGTCCATGGATTCTTGTTTCGAGCCCGCGGCGATCATATATATGGTGGAGTGCCATTTGACAAGCACATTTCCTACTCTATTTTACTGGTCTGTTTACCCAGGGATCATGGACATTGAATGATGTCACCTTGGGATAACTGAAATAATGCTAAGTGTAAAACTCCAATTAATCAAACTGTTGCATAGGGGGGATAGGCAAAGTCCTTCGAACACTCAAGCGTCCGCCATATATATACGAACATCCTTCCTTGTTTGCATACTTCAGGATAATCATATTCATATAGACTGAGAGGTGCGGTCCCTCTTGTTTCACACAATACAACATAACGGATATGCTATATATAATATTTCAGTCAAATCAATTTCTTGTATGAATCCTGATTGATTGATTGAATGTGTAACGTTTTTACGCCGCTTGTTTCAGTTATATCACGACGTTACCTTGGTCATTTCGACGGCTTGGCGTGAAACGGTTGTAACTAAAAACATATTTTGAAAACCTGGTTTAGGGGCAATATTTGACCCCTTTGTAAACAATGCAAATTTAGGTGCCATTGCTCAGAACGAGTAATGGCACCTAAATATCCATTGTTTACCAAGAAAAATTATGTAATGCTTATAAAGACTTTTTGGCGAGGTGATTAACCTTGGTAACAAAATACACACTTTAGTTACAACCGTTTCACGCCAAGCCCTCGATTTACCAGTACTAATGGTCCATTTTTGCTGTCACCAGCCAGTCAGTCGTAATGCTAACCCTAAGCGCAAAGGAGGGCAGCCATTACTACCACATTTAATTAAGTCTTTGGTGTGACCCTGCCGGGGATCGAAACCACGACCTCCCACACCCGGGGAGGACGCTCTATTCCTACACCACTGAGATAGTATGAATCATGAACTTCTTACATACTATACAGCTGTGTTATTGTTATGGAAAATATAAACAAAATATGTGTTTAATAAATAACCTCTTTCCTACATATAACAATTCTGCAACAGACAAGTTCACTTGAATGTGAAAATTACACTATATGAGAGTTTAAATCATTAACAAGCGTTAAAAGAAACTGTGGAAAGAGTAAGTTTTTTTTAAATTCGTCTGCTGCAAATGCGTCAAAATCGTCTGTATGTTGGAAAGGTTGAATTAATGTATATATAACGTATATTTCTCCCATTCTCACAACGTTTTCAACATTCGCCTGATGGTATACGACGTAAAAGACGGTCATTATCAGGGGAAATGATGATTAAACTGGACTGACTCGACCAAGGAGTTAGTCCTTTCCCACATAGAGACGCCTTTTGAAGCCTCTGTCAAAGACAACTTTTGAAAACATTGTAGCAAAAGGAAGATTTGCTCACAATGTTTTCAACTTCATTCAATGTTTTTTATTTGATTTTACTAAAGTTAAGAAAGATTCCATAGTTCCGACTAAGTGTTTTAGGGTCATCTGCTACAGACTTCCTGAATGTTGAGAAGGGTTAACCCTTTCCCTCGTATATAAGCTTTCTGACGCCTCTGCAGCAGACGGCTTTTTGAAAACATAGCGACAAAAGAAGAAATTGCTCAAAACGAGCAAGTTTTCCTTTTGCCACAATGTTTTCCACTTTTAGTCATAGGTTATCCATTCAATTATAGAGATTTTCAATTTTTTGATAAAATATGTTCAAAGTCGTCTGCTGCAGACTTCCTGAATGTGAAAGAAGGGTTAAGGGATGGTACCAGTTCCCATGGGTATAGAAACACAGGGAATTGGCCCTACTTGTCAAAATAAATAGTGACCACTCCGATCGCTGTTTAATTACCCGATAAGCTTATGCTGATAAGCCCCGGGACAGACAAGGGAAAGTTGTAAGGATATTATCAAGATGGACAGAGAATCTGTTTATATAAGTGATATATACCGGTCATATTTACATACAAGACTGGAATTATTAGTTGACCCCTTTCCCATATACAACATATCTGCAGCAGACGTCAAACATTTAGGTAAAAACGAATGCAAATATCTATAAATGAAAGCATATTTATTGAAAATTATTGAAAACGTTTTGACCAGTTTCCTGATTAGCAGTTACGTTTACAAACGTCATCTACTGTTGATGCAGCAAAATGCATACTTTATCAATATGAGAAATCGGTACAAGTATATTGCACCAGAATCTGGTCCTTGGGCGCATTAACAGTAGGTTTTTTTCGAACACATTTGTGGAAAGGAGAAATATCTCGATATAAAGAGAAAAATCCTTTTTTCCCCACAATAGTCCTATCACTCACTCTGTAATGAAATTAACCATAACCCTCTCCCTCAAACAAATTCTGCAGCAGACGACTTTGAACATATTTTGTCAAAAAATAGAAAATCTTTATAATTGAATGGACAACCTATGACTAAAAGTGGAAAACATTGTGGCAAAAGGAGAAATTGCTTGTTTTGAGCAATGTCTTCTTTTGTCACTATGTTTTCAAAAAGCCATCTGCTGCAGAGGCGTCAGAGAGCGTCTTTATGAGTGAAAGGGTTAATACGTTTATTTCTTTCAAGTTGCAGCAGATAACCTTTGAAAACATTATACATTTTCTCTTGCCACAATGATTTCAACCCTATTCAATATTTACTTTTTAATGATTTATAGAGATTTTATATGTTTCAAAGTCGTTTATTATATTTTGTTTAGATATTTTAAAAGCTGTCTGCTGCAAATGTGCCCTCGCTCTCTGTGGTATCAGCTGAGCCTCTGTAATCTCAGGGCTGTCAATCATTAGGTTGAGAGTTTGAACCCTTGCTCGGCCAACACGTCTCAGTCGACTTCTGAAACAGACACACACGAGTAAAGGGTACGAATAATGCTGTCATAAACTAAAGATAGTCACGAGATACTCGACGATATATGCGCCCAGCCATCATTTTAACACAAACCGGAAATATGCTCGTAGACGACACATTTGCGAATTGCACACACGTGACTCGTCATCTTAATTGAGTTACGCCATCTTAAAAGTAACAGAATCGCGTACGATGATAAAGGGACATAAGGCATGTTCAAACAATTAAGTCGCAGGTGAGTCTGTGCGTCCACACAGTCTTATCGCACAGTCTTACTAGAGCCTTAACCCTTTCCCTCATATAGACGCTTTCTAACGCCTCTGCAGCAGACGGCTTTTTGAAAACATAGTGACAAAAGAAGAAATTGCACAAAACGTGCAATTTCTCCTTTTGTCACAATGTTTTCCACTTTTTGTCATAGGTTATCCATTCAATTAAAGAGATTTTCTATTTTTTGACAAAATACGTTCAAAGTCGTCTGCTGCAGAATTGCCGTATGGGGGAAAGGGTTAACTGTCCGTCTATACATGTTATATAGTATTGGCTGCAAACTAGGTGTAACCCGTACGCACGGACGGACGGGCGGTAGGTGGGTTTTAGGATAAAGGATACACCACAAGTACTCTCTCACAAGTACGGACGGACGGACGGACTGAGATCATCACACGGATACATGTAATTATTACATAATTATCTAAGTGTCTTTATAAGGGCGGTGGTTGGCTTTAGGAAAAAGGAAATCCCACAAGTACTCTCTCACAAGTACGGACGGATGGGCGGTGGGTAGGTTTTAGGAAAAAGGATACCCCACAAGTACTCTCTCACAAGTACGGACGGACTGAGATCATCACACGGATACATGTAATTATTTCATAATTATACAAAAGTCAATCTGAATAAAATGTTCAGTAATGCAGAGCTTCTGTAGAGATAGACAGAGAGATTAACGTAACCACTATGCTGACATTGAAATAGAATTAATACGAAAAAACCCCATGAATGGGTTTTTTCGCTTATAGTTAACAGGTGTGAGATTTTTTTTTTTTTTTTCAATAACCCATGAAGCTTTCTGAAATGAAACTGGCCAAATCCATGGGGGCCGCCATTTTGGGTATGTATAAAATGAGCCGAGAAACACGGATTGAAAAATATTATTGTCGTCTTTTTAATATTTTTTTTTAAATCGATAATTTGGGTATGTATAAAATGACACGAAAAACACGGATTTTTTAAATTATTGTCGTCTTTTTAATATATATTTTTTTTAAATCGATATTTATTAAAGTGCTGTGTTTTGGGGGAATTAACATTAAAAATAAATGGAACTCTGTAAGAAATATGTTTTCCCGTTCGTCAAAAAAACGACAGCATTAGACTTGAACCCCTGAACCTAAATGTTGACTGTATCGTATCCAAAGGAGGACGTGACGTCATTTCCGTAACACTTCATCTTGGCGTAACGTCAATGGAGCGACGTCGTTTCCCGCAAAAAAGTGGTATCAACATGAAATACCCCAAATTCCTATACATGAGCTATTTATCAAACATTGTGGCAAAGGGATAACTTTCTCATAAGGAGCAATTGTTCTTTTAGCGACAATCTTTCCCTAAATCGTCTGTTGCAAAGGCCTCAGAAACCGTCTCAAATAGGGAAAGGGTTTAGCAGAAATGTGACCCCTTACATCATTTGTTCCAGTCATATTGACTGGTTGAAAAATGCAGTTGCCAGGTGGCATCAGCAAAGAGCTGATCTTTTTGCTTCTTTAACATAATGCAGGTGATCGATTAAGGATCATCTTGGCCATCATGTTTTAACCTCGTTCATTATAAATGTATTCCTTGATTTTCTGAAAGTCTTTACTTTATTATTTTCTGTTCGTAATAATAGACGACAGCAATACGAATTCCAAATATTTTTTGATAATGCACAAAACATGACATTAACATGTATAAATCCTTTTTTATGGCCAAAGTATGCTCTTTAATTTTTGTTTATAATTATCTTGCGTTTTTTCGTAAATAGGTAGCACCTATAGATATATTACTCAGAAACAAGAATGTTTATATCTCTTTCACTGGCGAATTTCACAAAGTCGAATCTTCCATGTTGAAAATTGGATCACTCCATATTTCGTCCGGCAGGAGATTTGTTATGAGCTGTCTCACCTAAATCTGCATTATTTGTAGAAGCCTTAAATTGCATTTTACAGTTGTCTGCTTCTTATAACAAACGATATCTACGTCCCTGATATACCTTATTATGATTTTATGATATAAATTGACGGGGAATACGTTGAAGGAAACAGACAAAATGCCCGTCAATTTCTCAAAACGATTTCTAAAGTCGTCTGCTGCCAACGCGTTAAATGTCGCACACATCGTGAAAAGTGTAAAGTTATTATACAGCAATAAACAATCTGGAGGGTAGCAGATTGTTACTATCAGACATTGATAATTTCTGTCACAACAATGCGATAAATGTCTCATGTAAGATGATGTAATATATACCGCGTCATACCATTAATCGTTATTAAATTTGAAATATGTACGTGGCACACGTAAATCGACCTCTGGTGATTGGTTGTACGACTTGCAAAGATCATGATTAGACTGCAGCTTCATGCTGTCTGATAAGGATCTCCTCCGTTTGACGTTTGATCGTACAAGCATCATTTACAATTGTAATTACTTAAAACCGAATAGATACAATTTGTAACGGAAGTTCCAGTAAGGTCTGTTATTGTATGGCTCGCCGGGTTATTATAGTATTACAGTGTCATAGTGATCGCATAGTGCTGATCTGACTGAGAATTCATACCCGGGTGTCATCGTTAGCTGGTTTACCTTAAATGGTACACTAAATATAAACCCTTTCCCACACCCATATTGACGCCTCTGCAGCAGACGGCTTTTTGAAAACATAGAGACAAAAAAATGCTAATAATGTACAATTTCCCCTATTGTCGCAATGTTTTCAAAGGTCGTCTGCTGCAAATGCGTCACAAGTTGTCTATGTGTGGGAGAGAGTAAAGCGTTTTTGTGGACCCAGCAGACGACTTTGAACATGTTTTGTAAAAAAATAGAAAATCTCTATAACTGAATGGATAAACTATGACTAAAAATGGAAAACATTGTGGCAAAAGGAGAAATTGCTCGATTTGAGCAATTTCTTCTTTTGTCACTATGTTTTCAAAAAGCCGTCTGCTGCAGAGGCTTCAGAAGTTGTCTGTATGTGGGGAAAGCGTTAAGTGTTTTTGTGGACCTATAAACCAGGCATCTCAGAGACAAGATTTTTATTGATATGAACGTGAAAGATCTGGCCATCTTCAAATGAGTACGTCCACAACAGAACCCCCCTGCAGGACCCACCGATAATTACACGTAATTTACTTAATTTGGTAATCGTACGAAATCGATATGATTGATTTTGCGCTGATCAGTCAGTAATGTTTATAACAGCCATCCAATGTCAACACATTTATTACGTAAACTCTGTGAATCCTGAACGGGCTATACAGTCTCCCACATTATGGGTGAAATTTTTCTCAAATCTGCAAACGATAAACAGTTAGCTTTTAGGCTATTAAATGCCAGCATCAATTACCCATGGGTCATTAGACTATTAATTTTCTTGATAAGGTGATTAAATTGCCAAGATGTTTGTCTGACCGGTATATGACTGTGGGCTGTGTTCTCAGGGCATGCACATTGCATTTGTTAAAGAAATCAAAGTACTGAAAGTACTGCTAACGAATTATTTTGAAAATGTAATTAATAATTGCATTTGATCATGTTTTTTGTTTGTTTTAAACTTGCTTTAAAACTTAGTAGTTTTTTTAGCTCGACTATTCGAAGAATATGAGAGCTATAACAGTCACTTGTGCGTCGGCGTTGGCGTTGCAACTTTGGTTAAATTTTGAAACTTCACTCACTTATTGGACATCATCAAATGACCTTGCAGGATAAGTCCCATAACTCTGACTGTGGGCTGTGTTCTCAGGACATGCACATTGCATTTGTTTAAGAAAGAAGACAAGATAAAGTAGATGTAACACATCAATGTTGCCGGAAATCCATACTGCAGTTATGCATAACACTTACATTATAGTAGATGAAAAAAACACTTATCAACTAAATGGCATATTGGAACATCAGGGGTGGGGTCAAGTGAAAATGTATCATAACTTGCATTTTTTTTGTCAACTAAGTGAATGTCCTTCACAGAATTTGATTGTTTATGATCAATCTCCATTCTAAGGTAGGTTGGCCCATTGACATATAAACATATATATACATGTTTATATGTCTCTGGTTGACCATATACACAGCCAACTAATTATTGATCATAAACAGGAAATGAGTAATCTTCCCAATCATTAGTCTACTCATGTTTTAAAATTATATAATGATGAGCGCCCTAAATGTGTCATTGAAGCATAACAATATGCATATCGCAAGCAAAATGCGTGTAGGGAATTTAATAACACATTTAAATTTGTCAAGGACGAAATAAGACCCGATTTGATTCTTAGTAATCTTTGCATAATTGTCGTTTTTTACACTCTCTTTATAGGCAGAGAGTGTTCATTCAAAGTAATTTTTATATTAAAACCAGTCTTATCTCAGTTTGTTCTTTTCGTCATTTGTTTCGAACCAAATAAATATTTTAAATCACCTATAATTAACTATTTGTAAGTGAGTGTAAAGAACGGCTCTCTGCAAAGGAGATTTATCTACACAGTCCGTATTCGGTAATCACTTGATCAACATATTTAGCTTCGAAACAGTTCCTATTTTAGATATTCATAGATTAACATTATTAAATGAATTCTACATAAATCAAGACATCTCTTTGAACATGAAAATAACATTCAGTAAGTTAATATTGCTACTAAAAGGAGAATTCGACGTGATTTTTATCTCGATATTGACACATAACAGTCTGCAGCAAGTCTAGCAGGGACTCTTTTGTCTTCGTAAATAAGACAAAAAAACACAATTGCGAGTCAAAATAAGGTAACTGCAAATACTTAAAACATCGGATTATTTATTTCATTTTAGATGTGTCATAATCACAATTGTAATATGTTCAAATACACATATTGATTTGGAAAATATGAAATTAATTGCTTAACCCCCTTTCCCAAATACAGATACATTTTAATACGTTTCCAGCAGTTGCAGTACACTGTCAAACATTGTGAGAAAAAGAGAAATTGCTCAATGGAGTAATTTTCTGTTTTCCAACAATGTTTTCTTCTCTTTTCTATTATCTAACTTTCATTCATAGAGGCTCCCCATGTTATAACCCTTTCCCACCTGCAGAAGCATTTTGACGCACTAGCAGCAGAGCAAAAGGTGAGTTGCTTATGATGGCCACAATGTTTCAACTTTATTTAACAATTAAGCTTTGTTTTCAAAGTAGTCTCCTGCAGATTTGCTGTATGTGGGAAAGGGTTAAAGATATGTTCAATATTGTCTCCTGCAGATTCATTTTATTGGTGGAAACGGGGATTACATGGCTACTTTTCCTGCGATTGTTTCAATATACATATGCAGCTAGTTCAGTCATGAACAGCTTTCTGTATCATGAAATAGGGAAGTAACTTTTCCTTTCCACATTGTTTTCCTCTGGTTCACAAGCTTGCATTGGGACACATGTCATATTCTACCTTCACTTCAACTTGGTTCTGTACAAGTTTCAAAAGTGAAATAGCTGGTCTAACAACAAACTCGACACAGATGTGGTTTCTCTGGTCATGTGATAACATATCAACGGGGCTTTCACTGAAATAGGGGTCAGATGCTGGGCAGTAAATGACTCCTGCAGAGGTGTGAGAATTGTTTACTGTTACATTTTCTTGGGGATTTTTGGAGATTCAGGCATAATGTGAGAGACTGTATACAACAGTTACATTCAACGTGTTGGACCTCCTAGGACGTCGGGCGAAGTATAAAATAACATTGCAAAGTGAAAGAAATATTAGAATTTCAAATCCCTTTATAGTTGATTGTAGGGTTTTGATTATCTGACCTATACAGTATAATTTCTTTGCATGTTGATGAAGCTATACATCATAAATAAATGTTTATAAAAAAAAATCCAAAAATCAAGAACATGCATTACTCTTCTGCTAGTTTTTTAATTGTTGGGTTTAAAAGTATTGTTTTACCTATATAATTAGATCTATATCAAAACTGTTGCTTTTTAGCTTGTTACTTTTTATACTACAATCTGATACAGATGACTTTCGACGTATTCTGATAAAATTGTGCGAACATTGAGAAATTGCTGAGAAATTGAAGTTATTTCTCCTTTTTTCCTGCATTGATTACAAATATAGTTAACCCTTTACCGCGTGTAGAAGCATCTACAGCAGACAACTAACTTTGTCACAATGTTTCAACTCTTCAGTAATTTCATTTTCATTAAGATCTATAATAATAATAATAATAATAATAATAATAAAGGCTTATGTCTGGGTGTTGTTGTTTTTGCTGATGCTGCATCTTTATTCTCAACATGTTTTCTAAACAGATGAGGCGATCTAAATACGATAGGTCTTAAAGGTAAACGTTTAAATCCCCGGTAATACTAGATTTCGACTCCACACATTCTTCTGCCTGTCAACAAAAGCTTCCACCTTTGAACATTTCACATGTAGACACAATTTGGCGCAACTGCAGCAGACGACTTTTGAAAGATTTGTAGGAAAGGAGAAGTCACTCATTTTTTCCCCCGCAAATGACTGACCAGCCTCTATATCTCTTTCACTGCCCAATTTTAACAAAGTCAAATGTTCCATGTAGAAAATTGGACCACTCCAATTTTCCGTCCAAGAAAAAAGTTGGTAAAGTTTAATCTCTAAGTGGCAAACAATGCAGATTTCAGGAGAGACATGAATCTGCATTGTTTGCAAAAGCCTTAAATTGCCTTTGGCAGCGAAATGGATATACTATTGGCTCCTCAACTCAACATTTTTATCTTGATATTACCAAATTTGGTTATTGGCTCTTCCAAATGCAAAACTGGACAAATCCATTTTAAAAATTCAACATTTTGATATTTAAAGTTCGTTTTTTTTCCCTATTTCGGGACTTGTATATTGAGGACATACAACCTCGAGTCAGTTCTTTACATACTTTTCATATTTTCGTTATTTCTATTTCTTTTCTCTTTATCTTCTTTTTTACTTTAGCTGTAAATATTGATTATCAAAAGTGACTTATAAGCCGGCAGGGTGTTTATATTGTTTGATGTTTGTAATAGTTTAATATGTAGACTTACTTACTCTCTGTCCATGTGATTTTCCTATGTCGGGACTTATATACTGTGAACGTACAACCCCGAGTGAGTTCCTCGCATACTCTCTGTCCATGTGATTTTCCGCATCAGCTGAACGACCAGTTTCATCTCAACGATGATGAACGAGTACATCCGAACAGGCTGACAATGACGGGTTATTTACTTTATTTCATGTTTATATCATAATTCATACAATATATGTGTATATGAAATGTATAAGAACGTGTGCTCGTAAGTGAAAGCGCCAGTCAATTTTGCAGTACATGAACGTGCATCATTTGACAATTCTGACTGGATAATAACCATGTTGCATTATCAGACGCATTTGAGGCATCTGCAGCAGACAACTAATATATACAAGTTGTAGGAAAAGGAGAAACTGCCCATAATGTTCCATTGTTATACCAGAGGACCAGATAATGAGTGGTATTCAGCTCCTTTTCCCACAGTTTCTCTCTTATTATGAAAGCAAACCCTATGTTGTGGGTACTCAAAAGAATCGTCTCACGGAGACGATTCTTTTGAGTACCCACAACATAGGGTTAGAGGGTCAAATAAGGATTTTAGAACATGAAAAACGCCCCTTATCTAGAGCTCTGTATACCATGTTATACTTTCATATGGTTTTATGGAGACTTACCTTTTTCATTCGGCTGCTACAGATTTTTAAGACAAATATTTAAGTTAACGAATTAGGTGTATTGTTAAATGGGAAAATAAACAATTGACTTTGTGATCACATTTTTTAAAACAATTTTCGAATTAGAACCACACAGAAAAACTATTTGAAAATGTGTCCTTTATTCAACAACATTTTGGTCAATGCAGGGTAAAGCAACTCGGCCTGTCACTTTGGTTCGAACCCCAGCTCGGCCATTATTTTCGCGTCTTCGAAAGATAGAGAACCAGGAAATGTGTGTGTCTATAGGTGAACTGGCCGCCGTGATATGACTGAAAAAAAAGAGTTGAAAACGGCGTCAAACCCCAATTAATTGATCAACACAATTTGGAACAAGTGTAGAATGCAATCAATCATGAAATCCCTGCTGTGCTATCAATCCCAATGGTTAGATTGTGTATCGAAAGTTTCTTGAACACGTACGGTAGTGTTTCTCGATCCGTAAATATTCAGATATCGCCATTATATAACCGAAATAATGTCGGAAAACGACTTGAAACACACAATCACAAAATATGGATTCAGATTAGAATGAACTGTACGAATGCTCAGGCTGGTATGAATCCCGTTTTATCTTTTTTTCGTAAAGCACCTCTCAAACAAATTGCAGATCAAACCCAGCCCCTCTCCAAATTTAAATTGCTTGCTTCTCCATCTCTGTCGTCTCCACGAGAAAACCAACATTATGGACTCTGCGTAATGTTTCGAGCCAGATCAGCCTGCACAGTCCGCGCAGGCTAAACCGGGCCGTCTCAGGGGATAGAGGTATAGAGTAATGATTCCTGAAACAGAAAATACACAGGAGGCGAAAAGTGTGCGTCCGGGTTAGCCTGGGTGGCATGCTTAAGCTGACCCGGGTCGATACTTTACGCAGAGTCCACACTGTTGGTGTTCTCGTAATTTGGCTCATCCTTGTTGTGTCCTATCGTACGAATACGGTCATCAGAGAATGTGTTCGTATCAAGGAGAAAGGGATCATCATTATCTCTGCGGAATAACATGCAAACAAGTACCAAACATGTACCACAGGGACCAATACGGCTTATCAAGGATTATCATGACAGCGGGCCCCCGAGACCAATACACAATCTTAACTAACCGAATCATCTCGAACTTTAACCTCTTTACAACGTACAAAAACATATCAGCCGTTCCACGAGAAAATCAACAGTGTGGACTCTGCGTAAAGCAACGACCCAGATCAGCCTTAGTATGCCGCGCACGCTTACCCGAATAGACACTTTTCGCCTCCTGTGGATTTTCAGTTTCAGAAATCATTACTCTATACTTCTATTACCCTGAGACGGAAAGTGTCGGCCCGGATCCGTCTGTGCGGCCTGCGCAGGCTGATCTGGATCGATCCATTACGCAGAGGCCATCATGTTTGTTTTCTCGCAGGACGGCTCATTTAACGTTACTACAGCATACGACTTTTTAATGAATTGTAGTAAGAACTTCCTCTATTTTCTACAATGTTTTCTGCTTCTTTTTTTTTTCAAAATTGCTTTAAACGACTTTTGAACTCAAAATTCAGAATAAACTTCAAAGTATTCAGATTGTTTCAGATCAGTTGTTTGTTTTTAACTTAATTATCTATTCATCTATGTATTTATTTATTTATATATGTATGTATATGTTTATGTTTTTATATCTGTAACCCATTGGTGACCTTTGACCCTATTGACGGTTAAACATTTTAGAAATACACAGCCAGACAGACTTTTGATTGAATGATTGATTGATTGATTGATTGATTACGGCTTAACGCAGTTTTGAAAAAAAGATCAGTCGTATAACGTCGGCAAGTTCACAAACCAACGTGTTTCCTGTGTGTCTCTCACACCAGTACTTCATACATTCAGTTATGTAACGACCACACTAGACTATCATTTGTGCCTTACCCACGGGGAGTCCACCATGGACCGCTTTGGGCAAGGATCGAACCCGAATCCTCAATACAACAAAAGACCCGTCCGCGACATACCAAAGGCTTTTAAAAGGTTGTAATGACTTTCTCTCATATGCACTCATGTTTGGCATATCCTTTTTAGTAGAGTGGAGTCGTGGAGTGGAGTGGAGTGGAGTCTTGGAGTGGAGTCATGGAGTCTAGTTTTGGAGTGGAATCGTGGAGTGGAGTTTTGGAGTTGAAATCAAATTTATTATTTGATACTTACTTTTGCAAACTGGATGTTTAAATGAGGAGTAGATACCACTTACCTTAAGTTTCATACATTTTACATTTTCTTGTACCTGTCCGCTGAAGCCTAGTCATCTTTATGTTACTTTATGGGAGATAATGAATCCCATTGGGAGTTAAACTGGATGGCAGATCTAATATGTCATCAATGTCTCATTATCTTAGGACATTAAATACTCTCTTGGAGAGTTAAATTAGAACAGTTATTTCACCGGGCACAGTGAGTTTTAACATGTTATATCTCCGTGGTTAACCTTTTTGAACTTTTAATTTCAAACAAAATATAAGGTAGTCAGACCTTTTATTACAATATTGCTTTATTGCACCAACATAAGTACATGTATATATTGTTTATTCTGTAAAGTATTGTTCGCTAGCAAAAATATCCATGGTAAAATTATCAATTAATTTTAACTAGGCCTACAATGGCAGAAAATAAAAAGAAGAAAAATGTGAATGGTCACTTTATATTTCATACTTCAAAAATCCATTCCACTCCACGATTCCACTCCAAAACTAGACTCCATGACTCCACTCCACTCCAGCCCATGACTCCACTCTACTAAATAGGATATGCCCTCATGTTTGTGGGATTAGCATTACGACTGCCCGCTGGTTTCAGGATAAACAGTTTGTTTGTTTGGAGTTTAACGCCGCTTTCAACAGCTTTGGTCATATCACGGCGGTCAGTGCACCTACCCATGTTTTCCTGGCTTTCCCACACCAATACTTACACAACATTCTTTCGAAGCCACTGACTACTTTCTCACATAGATCAGAGGTGAGAGGCAATTGAAAAATCGCCCGAAAGAATGTCGCCGCAACCGGGTATCGAACCCGTGACCTCCAGATCACGAGTCAGATACGCTACCAATTGAGCTACCCGGCCGGGCTCAGGATAAACAGACCAGTAGTAAGGGTACGCCGTGATAATATGAGCCGTCCCGCGAGAAAACCAGCATAATGTCATCTGCGTAATGTATCGACACAGATCAGCCTGCGCAGTGCGCGCAGACTGATCCGGGCCGACACATTCCACCCAAGGGGGATAGAGGTATAGATAAATGATTCCTGAAACAGAAAATACACAGGAGGCGAAAAAGTGTCTATCCGGGTTAGCCTGTGTGGCATGCTTAGGCTGATCAGGGTCGATACTTTACGCAGAGTCCACAATGTTGGTTTTCTCGCGGGACGGCTCATATAGCTGAAAACAATATTAAATCAGCTCAATACACCATACAAAAGAACTTCCTATAGAAACTAAGATACTTTGAACGAGTAGCATTATAGGCTGACCGATCTTTCGTCATGTATTTTTACAGTTCACGAGGTGACCCGGGCAACAGGTCAAGATAACATGTTACCGTGGGGACTAGAGTGACCGGACACTGGGTTGATGGATTGGTGGTCATGAAATCAGGACGTAATTAAAATAACACGGGATTGTTACCGAGGGATCAAGTGTACGGGAGGCCCCCTACCCCCCTCAGTGGTCGGTCAACTGTAACCGCCAGTAACCGCAGATTACCGTATAGAAATTATTTAAGATCGAACAGATTTCTCTCAATTGTTGCAGCCAGTAACCCCATTTTACCGTATAGAAATTCTTTCAATTCGAACATTTTTCTCAACTGTATAGCCTCCAGTAACCCCAGTTTACCGTATAGAAATTCTTTCAATTCGAACCTTTTTTCTCAACTGTAGAGCCTCCAGTTACCGCAGTTTACCGTATAGAAATACTTAAAGTTTGAAAAAATCGAATCTTTTCTGTCTATTCAAAAAACCGACCATATCTTTACCTAGAAAACCTTGGCATCTTTAGCGAATAATGTACAATTTGCATATTAATAGTCCTGTCTAATCATGACATGCCAGTGGTCGATTTATTGAAACTGTAACTAAGTCTGTCTGCACTCATAACAACAACAACAACAATATATTTATAGTCAATATATGAGTAGTGCTCCAGGTTTCTTTAGAATATCTATTTCATTCGTGGAAAAAGACCTGACTGCATAACCGTACTAAGGATCCAAATTGTTACTACTTTACAGCAGTGTGCCTTGAAACCACGTGTTCAACTTGTTGTGTTCCCAAGGAGCACCCTTCCAAGCCCGAAATGCTGATTAGCATGTTATGAATGAGATTGGTTATCACGCCCGTTGTCCAGCCAGGGTGAACTAATGGTCAGTGACAAACAAGTGGTCAAGTTAGGTCGAGAATCCTGAAACATGATATCAACCTGCTCTAATGCCATGATAAACCATTAAACAACGGTTTTACGTTGTACGGACGACCGATTTATTGAAGCTCTGCAGCAGACGACTTTTGAAAACTATGTGGGAAAATGGTCGAAATAAAAAGAAATAAGGAATATATATCTCTGTTTTCCTACAATGCATTCCATATGTTGTGAATACTGTTATTCGAAATATTATGCTATAATCCCATTGTTAGAACGTTTAAACGGGAAGCTTGACAAAGACAACATGATGATGTCTTTGCTTCATACGACTTTAAAATCAAATACCAGGACACATGTTCGTTTCTTCCACGCTGTGTTCAACTTAATGTTTTATCAATTCTATATTTCAAAATGTCCTGACATCATGAAAACTTTTTCTTGATGGTTAGCACTGCGACTGAGCCTCTTGCGTCTGGGATAAAATGGACCAGTCCCCTAGAAACAGTTAAACTTACCCAGGGAAAGCCGTGACATAACTTGTTAGAATGAGCGTAAAAACACCAAGCAAGGAAAATCATTAATTAATTGTTTCTTTGAGGCCAGGTCGAAGCCAGTCGAAACATTATTTGTGTTTATTGTAAATGACCCAAACAAGTTGTGCATATTGTTTCCAATTAGTCTTGGGCATTTCTATGAAGACATCAACCTTTTGTTTTAATTAAAATGAGCACGGAGGCATTGACCAACTCTTTCTCGTATACACAACTATTTCTAAGGTTTTGATTATATGAAACAGAATTATTACTCTTCTCTATTAGAACATTTGATTATTTATTATTAAATGATTTCTACATTTGTTTATACGACCGAATAAAATGACTAATTGCACGTCCGATCACACTTTTTTTGTATATATATATCTTGTATATTTGTATGATATTATGAAATATATATGTTTTGGTGACTTATAGGCCCATGGGGCCGGGTGTTAATAATAATTGTTAAAGAATAAATGGAAACTATAAATGCTTTGTAACACATGTCACAATAATAAACAATTTACTTACTTACTTACTTACTTATACAGACGCATTTTGATGCACCTTCAGCCGATGAATTTTGAATGTTGTGAGACAAAAGGAAAACATGCATAGTGATCAATGTCACACTGTTTTCAACTCTGTTCAATAACCATACTTATATTACAAAGAGAGTTTCCGTATTTGGTATTATACCTCTTGCATGCATTTTAACCCTTTCCCACCTGCAGACGCATTTTGACGCAATAGCAGCAGACGACTTTTAAAAACATTGTGGCCAAAGGGGAAATTGCTCATGATGAGCAATTTTTCCTTTGGCCACAATGTTTTCAACTTTATTTAACAATTAAGCAATCTTTTATGCAGATTTTTCATGATTTTTTATTTATGTTTTCAAAGTCGTCTCCTGCAGATTGCATTGTATGCGGGGAAAGGTTATCGCAAACCTTAACGGTAATCGCCTTTGTCCATCAGACCAGTTTTATCATTGTTGCTAGTAACCCGGGACCCCGGTTATATAACTGGCCGACAAGTGAACCGTTTAGGGGCCAGGTCGCATCCCCGACTCACCCCGAGTGTCACTTTTAACTCTCGACATTTATTAAGATATCGCTCTTCGCATCGATTAACATGCAGTGCATGGGAATCGAGACGCGATTAAAATTGGATTTTTATAAGTCTTAATGAAAATAAAGTTTTGTCCGAGAGCGAGGAGAATTCGGCATTAAAACTTCATTATGAATGCATAAAGTGGTGGAAGGTCAATCTTAATTGACCTCGTCATGGTCCAGCATGGCGGGAGAGCGACCGATAGGTCATACACTTGTTGTACTCGGTGGATGCACAAAGTGCACGAAAACGTCAATTTATCGGAGCCGTGATCAGCAACTTAAAATTCTTACTGCACCATCGTGCTTGCTACTGTGATCTTGGCGTGCAATCTGCTAAATATGCATCCAGTACTTTTGTAAGAAATTAAAACAAGATGTTTGCTACATTTTATTGGGACACTGATGACATTGGTGAGATCATGCGTATGTACAGGCTCGCCCGAGTCACCAGTGGTCGCAAGTGCAATCAGACCTCTTTTTGCCTTACACGGTTGAATCATTATTATGTTTTGAGATCCGTCAACACGATTGGATTTAGTGACCATGGGTTCCTGACACGATGTGTGCGATCAACCGTCTAACCAGTCTGAAAGCAATGTCTAATATATACATAGATATGAGCCGTTCCACGATTCCACGAGAAAACCAACATTGTGGACTCTGCGTAAAGCATCGATCCGGATCAGCCTAAGCATACACCGCGGGCTAACCCGGACAGACACTGTTCGCCACCTGTGAATTTTCTGTTTTAGGAATCATCATTATATACCTCTATCCTCTAGAGACGGAATGTTTCGTCCCGTATTGGCATGTGCGGACTGCGCAGGCTGATCTTGGTCGATACATTACGCAGAGTCTATAATGTTGGTGTTCTCTTGGAACGGCTCATATAAATTCACGTAGTATGGATTTTCAAACCCCTAACCGTCGTATTCACCCCAATCCCATACTGTATACTGAAAAATTAAAATAATACTTTTTGTGATTTTTTGTTCTTAATTTTTATCTACACCTTTGTCACTAGAATTAAGAATTCGGACAAAAATATTTAACAAATCTATGTTGTGTTTTCTTCTACAAACCCTTTCACACATATGATTAATCTGCAGTAGGTGACTTGGTAATACATTTAGTCCAAAATATGGAAAATGTCAATAAATGAATGAAGACTTTATTGAAAAGAGTTAAAAACAGTGTGGTTAGTTGATAAATTGGTAATTATGAGCTGAGAAATATCTTGTACTCCCACAATGTATACAAAGCCGTGAGTTCCGTCTGTATGTCACTTTGTGGGAAAGAGTTAATGAACCTCCGCCTTTAAATAAATGGATAGTAGTAGTAATAGTAGTAGTAGTAGTAGTAGTAGTAGTAGTAGTAGTAGTAGTAGTAGTAGTAGTAGTAGTAGTAGTAGTAGTAGTAGTAGTAGTAGTAGTAGTAGTAGTAGTAGTAGTAGTAGTAGTAGTAGTAGTAGTAGTAGTAGTAGTAGTAGTAGTAGTAGTAGTAGTAGTAGTAGTAGTAGTAGTAGTAGAGTAGTAGTAGTAGTAGTAGTAGTAGTAGTAGTAGTAGTAGTAGTAGTAGTAGTAGTAGTAGTAGTAGTAGTAGTAGTAGTAGTAGTAGTAGTAGTAGTAGTAGTAGTAGTAGTAGTAGTAGTAGTAGTAGTAGTAGTAGTAGTAGTAGTAGTAGTATAAGTAGCATAGTAGTAGTAGTAGTAGTAGTACTAGTAGTAGTAGTAGTAGTAGTAGAAGAAGAAGTCGTGTATAGTAGTAGAAGTATAAGTAGCAGTAGTAGTTGCAGTAATAGAAATGGTAGCTGTAGCAGTAGAAGTGTTATTAGTACTGTTTCTATTATTTTCTTTATTATCATTGTTATCATTATGCTGTTATGTTTGTTGGAGATGTGCTTGGAATTCTTGTTTTTAAATCATCTAAAATTTGCTTCAGTTACGTCAACAATAATTTGATTTCGGACGCTTGTCAGTCTATTGTATTTTAGAAGCATAACTGACAACATAATTGATGGTTTTGTGCACGCTGGTAATGATGATTATTTGTGGGCAGTAAAACCTGGCTGACCAACATCTGCGGTCATAATCACTTGACCGCTTGGACAATAAGTGATGTAATAGTCACCACGCGTACGGCTGCCAGTCAGATTTTCTATCTCGACCAGATGTCAATTGATTCAATTTACTTTTTTTTTTCCCTTCAATGTTTGACATTAATCACATTAGTTAATTCGGTGAGCTACAGGCATGATTTTATCTGCTTAAAAAAACTAAAATTATGTATTTGAAATAATTAACCCTTTCCCACATACAACGAATTTGCAGTAGACATCATTAATCACAGCTTTGCTCAAATGAGCCGTCCCTCAAGAAAACCAACATTATGGCCTCTGCGTAATGTATCGAACCAGATCAACATGCGCAGTCCGCGCACACTGATCCGGGCCGACACATTCCGTCTCAGGGGGGGGGGGGGCGGGGGGGGGGGGAAGATGTATAGAGTACTGATTCCTGAAACAGAAAATCCACATGAGGCGACATGTGTCTATTAGGTTAAGCCTGTGCGACATGCTTAGGCTGATCCGAGCCGATACTTTACGCTGAGTC
The DNA here is from genome assembly GCA_031761405.1 of Serripes groenlandicus. NCBI lineage: Eukaryota > Metazoa > Mollusca > Bivalvia > Cardiida > Cardiidae > Serripes > Serripes groenlandicus. The sequence continues at coordinate 30,335 of JASEVX010000568.1, forward strand.
CACAATGTTGGTCGCGGGACGGCTCAAATGTGTTAAATCCATCTATACAACGGTATAATTAGTGAATGGCGGTGATAACATGGTGGAAAACGGATTAATTGCTCCTTTTGCCACAATGTTTTCAAAAGTCGTCTGTCTCAGAGGCGCAATATACATAAACATTGGAAAAGGATAAAACGTGAGAGAGTTAGATGCCTTCCAGGTATAATTTTATCTTTTAAAAAAATCTGCAAAAAAATATATTTAAAATAATTAAGTAAGTCAAAGTATGACAGTTACAGCCCTCCAATCAACTGGGCAATGTCAATCAACGATAGGTGATTGATGATTTTAAACTATACCTTGACATAATCAGCAGACGATTTTGAAAATAGAGAATATCGATTATTACTAGTAGTTTGATCTAGGCAAAAAGAGGGACAATGACAATGACAAATATTTAATTAAAAGTATTTAGGCCACCGGCCCATAGTACAAAGAATTCTATTTAACAAATAGTATATATCTAGGCAAAAAGAGGGACAAATCTATATAACTAAAATGTTATTATTGAATTGAGTTAAAAAAACACAAAACATTGTGGCAAAATAAGAAATTGCTCGTTTTGAGCAAATTCTCCTTTTGCCGCAAAGTTTTGAAAATCGCCTGATTCAGGGGCATCAATACGCGCATGTGAGCGGGGAAAAGGTTAACATCGATATCGTTTGATGTCCTACAGGGAACATTTTATCTTTAACACATCTGGAAAAAAATAAACAAGTAAGTCGTAATATTATGTCAGTTACAAAACCAATATCATTGATCGATTAAGTGATTGTTGATTTAAACCGAACCTTGACTAATAAAAAACAATCAGACAGAAACGTAATATTCAAAACAATGAACTCGTAACATGGCAGTTATAACCCTTCAATCACCTGACCGGCGTCAATCATCGATCGTTGATTGATGTGTTAACCCTTTCCCTTATACAGACGATTTCTGACGCCTCTGCTGCAGACGGCTTTTTGAAAACATAGTGACAAAAGAAGAAATTGCTCAAAACGAGCAATTTCTACTTTTGACACAATGTTTTCCACTTTTAGTCACAGGTTATCCATTCAGAGATTGTCTATTGTTTGACAAATTATGTTCAAAGTCGTCTGCTGCAGAATTGTCGTATAAGGGAAAGGTTTAAACTGAACCATGACTTAAATTGATTTCAGAAATAAATCACAGCTACTCTTAAAGCTGCCATTTCTAAACATAATTTACAAGACATCATAAACAGGTGACCGGTCCAGCAAAGTTGTGTCATCAGCAGTGACCGATCAAGGGATTTGAAAAACTCATCAATGTCATTTTGTTCATTTCGTTCTTTATTTTGAATCTAAATATCCATTTTTAGCGTGCCAAAACAAGTCGCCCCTTCCTCTTTTAGAAACCACTGTAAGCTTGATTAGGCCAATCTGTTCTGGTTTCTATATACGGATTCGAATAACAAAATTGGACGCAATTAATGATGCAGAATGCTTAAGTTCAATTACTACAAATATGGACGAAATTGACTTCGTCCAGGACAAACTATCAACATCTTGACCTTTAATTAAGCCCTTGATAAACCCTTAATTGATTTAAAAAGATTTAAATTCGGAATTGGGTAACGCTGCAATCAATACTTTTATTATTTCAAATATCGTCATTATGTGTTTACTCTTATTTCTATGTGGTTAACAGTATCATGCATGTCGCTCTTATCAAGCAATCGAGACAGATGTAATCTTATACTTTTCCACGAAAAGGATGGGTTCTTTGAACGCAGTCAATAACGTTTTCACATATGCGGATGAATTTGGTCGCACCTGCAGCGGACAACGTTTTAGAAAAATATCGTGCCGAAAAGCAGCCCCGTGAAGATCCAGATCAACCCACGAAACCATATCTAATTTCAGATATTTCACGTCGTTTTTCCGGGTTCAAATTAAGTATCAGCACTGATTATTTAACCCTTTCCCGCATACGACAATTCTGCAGCATACAACTTTGAACATATTTTGTAAAAAAGTAGACAAATCTCCATAATTGAATGTATAACCTCAGCACGTTGGCCGTAATGATCTCCCTGCGGTCCTCAGCAGCAAGGAAGAAGACCTCGAGTATCATCTCCAAAGTCTGTGGTGTGATCCGACCGAGAATCCAAACTTGGACTCCTGCTCTTGAGACAGACGCTTAACCACGTCATTGTGGTGGGCTTTACAGCTCGTTGATTTAACCCTTTCCCACTTTGAGGCATTTACAGCAGATGATTTTTGAAAACATTGTGACAAAATGAGAAATTGCCCATAATGAGCAATTTCCCCTTTTTGTCACAATATTTTCAATTTTTTTCAGTTATCATTCCTTTATTTTAGAAGACATTCCATGTTTTTGCCTCGATGTTTTCAAATCCGTCTACTGCAGATGTGTTGTACGTGGGAAAGGGTTAAAGTGTTGATTGGACGCCGTGGTGTCATGGGCCCTATGGAAGATGGTTATACAATTTACAGATGTTCGTGCTTTCAATGACAACAATGTCGACGGGGACGCTCTAATCAGTTACACCTGCATTATTGGTACGGAGAGTGATTAGCAACACCAGATTTTCCACGGACCAACATCCAAAGGAAATTAACCACTTCTCAACATCCCAACAAAATATGCAACAGACTGCTTTTAAAGCATCTTTGCTAATCTATGGAAACTATTTAAAAATTGCGATATAACCATTGATAAGAGCTGACAACATTATGTGACATAAGGAGAAAATTCTCATCATGAGCAGTTACGTCACACTGCTTTCAAAGGTTTAGGGCTGCAGATGAGTCGACAAGTGGGACAGGGTTATCTAGAACCGTGGTAGGGGATACTGGGGTAAGTCTTGCTGCAGATGCGTACATAGACGACCCAGGAGAAGCTGCATGTCTCCCTAGGGCCTTTCCCTCATACGACAATTCTGCAGCAGACGACTTTGAACGTATTTTGTCAAAACATAGGAAATCTCCATAATTGAATGGATAACCTATGACAAAAAGTGGAAAACATTGTGGCAAAAGGAGAAATTGCACGTTTTGTGCAATTTCTTCTTTTGTCACTATGTTTTCAAAAAGCTGTCTGCTGCAGAGGCGACAGAAAACCATCTATATGAGGGAAAGGGTTAATGTCCGGCTGTATAATGCATTACAGTCCTACATGTATCTTACGTCCGACTCAGGTGTTGGAGGTCGCGGGTACGATCCCTTGCCGGGTCATACCAAATATTTAAAAAAAAAAAATGCCTGTACTTACTTCCCCTCATTGGCGACCAGTGTTTTGTGGTTATCATTACGACTGATGTTCACTCAGAATGGAATTAGTGCAGGTTAAGGAGCAATTTCTTCTTATCCTGCACTAAAATGTTATATTCAAAAATCATCTGCTGCAGATACGTCAAAAAAGGGGAGTCTGCATCAGGGGTTAACCCTTTCCCACATATAGGGAAATCTGCAGCAGACGACTTTGGAAACAATCATGCAAAAACATGGAAAATCTCTGTATAAACGAAAGTGTAATTACTGAAAAAAAGTTGAAAACATTGTGGCAAAAGGTGAAGTTGCTCGTTTTGAGCAATTTCTCCTTTTGTCACGATGTTTTCGAAAATCGTCTGTTACAGACGCGTCAAAATGTGACGATAGGTGGGAAAGGGGTTAATATAAACAATTAATTGTAATGAACATCAGATAACTCCGATTTATAGCCCCGATAACGCGAGCGTCACCATCGCAGAGATTCCGATAGTGTTGAAGAACAAAAGTAACATGCCCGATCTTTATCGTCTCGTATTCTGATTTAAATCCCTGTCGAAATCTCCACCATCACATTTAATGAATGCATAAGGTGCTAACTGTTATTAAAACAAGAAAGCAGATAATACCTTGATGTACACAGGGAGTTGAGTGTTATAGTTATAAAAATTGGTGCTTTGACTTAATTGGGTTTTATGTAGCGTTATTACCCTTGTTTCTGTTACATCACGGACCGCCTCTGGTGCTGGAGGGCGAGGGTTGGATCCCCAGACAGGTCATATAACAAGCTATTCAATTGCCTTTAAACCCTTTGCAGCATACAACAAAGCTAAAGCGGACGGGTTTTTTTTTAAAAAATGGAAAAAATGAAAACGATAAATGAAAATAAACTTATAGAATAAAGTTTAACCCTTTCCCTCATATAGACGCTTTCTGACGCCTCTATAGCAGACAGCTTTTTGAAAACATAGTGACAAAAGAAGAAATTGCACAAAACGTGCACTTTCTCCTTTTGCCACAATGTTTTCCACTTTTCGTTATAGGTTATCCATTCAATTATGGAGATTTTTCTATGTTTTGACAAAATACGTTCAAAGTCGTCTGCTGCAGAATTGTCGTATGAGGGAAAGGGTTAAAACATTGTAACAAAAGGGAATTGAAACTCATCATCATGAGCATTTTCACCATTTGCCATAAGTTTTTCAAAAGACGTCTACCGCAGATGCATCGTAATGCAAGGGGGGAAAGAGTTAAAAATCGCGTTTAGCGGAATAAGAAATATCAGTGCCAGATGTAATAATGTTGAAGTGAACTGTTTAGAAAACTTCAAAGGATGGTTTTTACAAGAGAAAAGCTTCTTGTAACAGTTTGGTTAAAAACATGAGTTTAAAACATTGTTTTAAAAATGCTGGGGGGTATAGCCTATCTAGGGCATTGTCTCATTTTCCTTCATTGTTTTAAAAAGTCATGCGCTTCAATGGTGATCGAAGTCGTCTGTTGCCGGGAAACGAGTTAACCCTTTCCCTCTTTTAGACCAATTTTGACGCATCTGCAGCAGACAACTTTTATAAACATTGTGGCTAAAAGAGAAATTGCTTTGAACTCTATTCAATAATTGAAATCTCATTTATAGACATTTTTTTGGTATGCGGGAAAGAGTTAACCCTTTCCCTCATATAGACGCTTTCTGACGCCTCCGCAGCAGACGGCTTTTTGAAAAGAAAGTGACAAAAGAAGAAATTGCTCAAAACGAGCAATTTCTCATCTTACCACAACGTTTTCCACTTTTAGTCATAGGTTATCCATTCAATTACGGAGATTTTCTATTTTTTGACAAAATATGTTCAAAGTCGTCTGCTGCAGAATTGTCGTATGCGGGAAAGAGTTAACGAACGTAAAAACGAAGCACTCGAAACGATCCACAGGCATTCAAATCAAGAACACATGTTTCATAATAATCAAATTTCCCTGCCCATGCGCACAGCCGCCCACCTGCCTCGGCGTGAATCAGTGGCATTAATTGATTCCACATCACAGTTTAATTTGATCGATTCTTTATCGGGTAGTCACCAGCTAATGGCTGATTAGTTAGTGATATGGACGCTGTTAATTCCTTACCCTCTCATATAAACAGACGCTTTTTGACGCATCTGCAGCAGACGGCTTTTTGAAAACATTGCGACAAAAGAAGAAATTGCTCAAAACGAGCAATTTCTCCTTTTGTCACAATGTTTTCCACTTTTAGCCATAGGTTAACCGATTAGTTATAGAGATTATTTTCTATTTATTGAGAAAATGTGTTCAAAGTCGTCTGCTGCAGAATTGTTGTATGTCAGGGAAAGGGTTGATTACTTTACCTGATGCAGACGACGGTTTCTGTTTTTAAAGCAGACAACTTCTGAAAACATAGTCGGACAAGGAAAAATTCATCGAAACTAGGAATTGTCCCCATTTTACAACGATGTTTTCAGCTCTATTTCAAAGTTGGAATTCAAATTTTTAAAAGTATTGCAATATTTAACCATACAAGCTTTTCCAAGCAAACGTCTCTAACAATTTGAACTCGGTGAAAGGGTTAATTGTTAATATATGATGATAAATGTGAATGCAGTTGGAATCAGAGTCAACAAATTAGTGGATTTTATGAGTGTCATTGCAGCTAGAGAGGTTTCTGGTGTACGTCATATCAACCCCTGCCCTGACGTCGAACTGCGACAGCTCACTCGGTAACGGCGAGGGTTATTCGACTAAGGGTCGTGGGTTGGAACCCCGGCTCAGTCATACATTTTTTTAAAATTGATTGATGAAAGTCGTTGAGACTAACGTCATTCGTCTGTCACCTATATACTTCCTTTTGTCACAATGTTTTCAGAAGTCGGCTGCTGCAGAGGCGTCAGAAAGCGCCAGGGGTTAAAGAAAGTGTTAAACAGTAACCTGCGTGTTGGTATACTGGGTAGTGTTTCACTTCCAGTTGTATTGTGTTCATTACGTTCTAAGAAGACATCCCGTTCGTGGAATAAGAAAATATTTAATCAAGGTCGTTTTGGACATATGCATGACAAACCTAACCACATGGAAATTAAAGCTGAGCTATGACGATATTTGAAAGTTTTATTTGACTGTAGTTTAAGCACTTTACATATCCGGGTGTTTCTATAGGTTAACTTGCACCATTATTCAACAAAATACAGTCCCCATGCAGGCAACTGTATACATGATCAATGTGTAGGCCGTCTCGTGAGAAAATCAACATTGTGGACTCTGCGTGAAGTATCGACCCGGATCAGCCTAAGCATACCACACAGGCCTTGCCGGAAAGACACTTTTCGCCTCCTGTGGATTTTCTTTTTCAGGAATCACTACTCTATACATCTATTCCCATAAGACGGAATGTGTCGGACGGATCAGTCTGCGCGGACAGCGCAGGCTGATCTGGTCGATACATTACGCAGATGTCTTTCATCTTATAAGAAATGTACAGCGGACGACTTGGAAGACATTTAGGTAACATATTGGTAAATATCTATGAATGAACGTATTACTATTGAATAGTATTCGATTGTTGAAACAAGATGACAAAAGGAGGAATTGCTTTCAAACATCGTATACGCTTTATATGTGTCAAGTTATGTCCTCGTGTGGGACGTGGTTAAGCGTAGCTAGGGTCTACAGAGTGTGTCCGCAATTCTTTAGGGAGGGGGGAGGGGGTTCCCCCCTGTATATCGACTGTGGTGACTTCTGGGAGCATTTCTGTAGCAAAATATGACAGATCTTGATGGTGACATAAACGTATTTTCTAGGAAATGTTGAGATACTAAAATGTTTTTCATTTGTCACATTTGTCAAATCTATCACGTCAGATCGGTTGTTTTATACTTACGCCTAACCCATGTCAACCATTGCATATTTGACCCTTTTAAAATTTGAGTACTGTAGACAATGTGTACGCAGCTGCGTATTTTCCGTACAGTCAGCTACGCGCCTGATTATATGCATTACATCTACGAAAACATGTGAAAAATCTTTGAAAAAATTAGTGTAATTCAGTATTGAATGAAATTAAAAGCATTGTGGCAAAAGGAGATGTTGCTCGTTATGAGCAATTAAAAAGCTCATTTGGCCACAGTGTTTTCAAAGGTCGTCCGTCTGCTGCAGCGGCGTTAAAATGAGTCGGGTTAAAGACGTCGCGAAAGAAGAGGTAGTGTGGTGTTTTTTGTCATACACGGGAAGTTTGGTTACTTTCCCCCATAATGTTATGCAAGATCACAACATGGGTATTATACCATCTTACCTAAAACACCGATAACGCTTAAAATTAGATAACAGGCCAAGCGATAACATTGGAAATCAAAGTACTCACACTGCTCAGAACACAATCAGAGTTTTGAGAACGCAATTCCGCGAACGGTTTTGTTGTCACCTACCTGTACGGCTTAAAATTATTAACCTTTTCCAAATTCAACAAATCTGCAGCAGACGACTTTGAAGTCTTATAGAGAAAATCATGAAAGTATTTATCAATGAAAGTATACTAATTGAATACAGGTGGAAACATGGTGGCAAAATGATCCATTACTCAAGATAAGCCATTTCTCATAAATTGTCTCAATGTTTTCAAAAGCCGTCTGCAGCAGAGGCGTAAGCGTCTCTGCGTGGGAAATTTTTTTAAATAACAGTCCCTGCGATACCCTTGGAAATCAAAGTACTTAAGTACAGCGAACCTTTTGTTGACCCCGCCTTGGTGGTGATGTGGTTAAGCGTGCGCCTCTAGAGCGGGAGGTCGCGGTTTCGATCTCCATGCCGGGTCATACTAAATTAAAATTGGCACTCAGGAGTATAGAGCCAGCAACACTAGAAATGACTCACTGCTGTCAGGATAAATGAACTCACATTGATATAACCAATACAGTGTTGAGAGCAGCATACAACATACAACACCACCGTGCTAACGAATAAACAAACTTTCTATCGTAAATTCGTAACTAAGCACTAGTGTAAAATCTTTCCCAGATAAATACGCCTTTGTATAAATTTCTCCTTTGGCCATAATGTTTTCATTATTTTTTGAGTGATGATACCTACATTTTGAGTGATTTTCTGTGTTTTTTGCCTATATGATATCAAAGTCGTCTGCTGCACTGAAGAAGTGTTGTATGTGGGAAAGGGTTAAACATAAGGCACTCATTGTACCTGCCCGCATATAACAATTCTGCAGACGACTTTGAATACATCCTGATATTAATAAATGTAAAATTATCGAATAGAATACAAAAAATAAAACATAGCGGATAAAGGAGAAATTCCTCATTATGATTATGAGTTTTAACAGTCGTCTGCTGTTCAAGTTCAAGCGTCAGAAAGCGTCTGAATGAGGGAAAGGATTAACATTCAAATGACTTAATTGACTGTTTCAAGATGACATAGTTTTGGTGCGATGTAAGCCTGGTACACAAGATAACATCTACCAGGTTGTACTTATGGCAAACATTGGTAGGAAGTTTATTCAGAGTTATTCGAGAGTTAGTTATATTTATCAAATATTCGTAAACTGCTGTATATGACTACTGATCTCATTGTATGGCAAAACAAAGAATTATGAATTATTTCGATGTTTATGTTACTAAGTTCATGTCGAAAGGTTATGTGTATTCGAGCCTTGACCGTCAATGTCGATCCGGTGGTTGTGAGTTTAACCCTTTCCCCCATATAGACGGTTTCCGACGCCTCTGCAGCAGACGGCTTTTTGAAAACATAGTGACAAAAGAAGAAATTGCACAGAACGTGCAATTTCTCCTTTTGCCGCAATGTTTTCCACTTTTTGTCATAGGTAATCCATTCAATTATGGAGATTTTCTATGTTTTGACAAAATACGTTCAAAGTCGTCTGTTGCAGAATTGTCGTATGAGGGAAAGGGTTAATTCTTTCCCACATACAGACGCGTCCTGACGCCTCTGTATTGATCAACGATTAGGAAAAAAATGATTATGTCATTAGAAGAAATTGCTCATAATAATCAAGCTCTTATTTTCTCACAATATTTTCAGCTTTATTCAATAATTACATTTTCAGTTTTAGGGATTCTTTTCACATTTTTTTTTTTTCAATGTGGAAAAGGGTTTAAGCGAGGGCCGGTAATTTATTATTTCCTACGATTGACAGCAGTCATTGTGAAATGCGACATTCATCTTAAAAGACCATGTGGTCTGATAAATAAATTGATCAGATATTCGTGAAAAAGGGGCAAATATTCCCGGCATGCCAAGCACATAAGAATTAGCCATTTCTTACATACAATCGCCTCGGTGGTTTAGTGGTAGAGCGTCCGCCTCGAGTACGGTCGATTCTTACCAAATATGTTGAAAAAGATAGATGATTAATAGCAGCCCTCCTTGGCGATCAAGGTTTCGGGGGGGTTGCGTTACGACTGATTGGCCGGTTTCAGAATAAATGGACCAGTATTACTGGTAACTTACCCAGGAAACGTCGTGATATACATTGCGACTGACTGGCCGGTTTCAGAATAAATGGACCAGTATTACTGGTAACTTACCCAGGAAACGTCGTGATATACATTGCGACTGACTGGCCGGTTTCAGAATAAATGGACCAGTATTACTGGTAACTTACCCAGGAAACGTCGTGATATACATTGCGACTGACTGGCCGGTTTCAGAATAAATGGACCAGTAGTACTGGTAACTTACCCAGGAAACGTCGTGATATACATTGCGACTGACTGGCCGGTTTCAGAATAAATGGACCAGTATTACTGGTAACTTACCCAGGAAACGTCGTGATATACATTGCGACTGACTGGCCGGTTTCAAAATAAATGGACCAGTATTACTGGTAACTTACCCAGAAAACGTCGTGATATACATTGCGACTGACTGGCCGGTTTCAGAATAAATGGATCAGTAGTACTGGTAACTTACCCAGGAAACGTCGTGATATACATTGCGACTGACTGGCCGGTTTCAGAATAAATGGACCAGTAGTACTGGTAACTTACCCAGGAAACGTCGTGATATCACTAAAAAAGAGTGTTGAAAGCGGCTTAAAACACCAAACAATGAATTAATCAACATACAACAATTCTTTACATACTGTATTCACGTTTACTGTACTTCCATTTATTAGAGAGTTTCTAATGTTTAGCCAAGACATTTTCAAAGTCGAATGCTGCCGATTTGTTGTACGTGAGATAAGGTTAACCAATGAGCCGTCTCGCTAGAAAACCAACATTATGACATCTGCGTAATGTGTCGACCCAGATCAGCCTGCGCAGTCCGCGCAGACTGATCCGGGCCGACACATTCCGTCTTAGGGGAATAGAGGTATAGAGTAATGATTCCTGAAACAGAAAATCCAGAGTAGGCGAAAAGTGTCTATCCTGGTAAGCCTGCGCGGCATGCTTAGGCTGATCCGGGTCGATACTTTACGCAGAGTCCATAATGTTGGTTTTTATCGCGGGACGGCTCAAATATGTATATACCTTCACTGTGGATTATCTATAAACATAATGATAATAACAAAACATATTACAAATAACAGCCCTATGAGATAATGCAAGTAGTTCCCATGTGATTACCAGACATTGTAATATGCTTGAGGAGCGTCATGCCAAATATAGTCTTCTAACGTCACCCTGCAGTTATCATATAACGGGTTGTGGCAGTTAAACAAATGGGGCTACAACCCCAGCTTATTGTCAGAGCACAACATCAATGGTAATTCTAGTTTAGTTTAAACATATTTTATTACCAAAGTAACGTGTAATATTTACAAACATACATATTAATACATAGTTTAACAAATATATTAAGGCAAAAGGGTTTGGCCACAAGTTCTCTCAACTTAGGAAATGTCATTCCCTGAATGGTACTTCTCAGTATAAGAGACGAAATGCGAAAGCTCTTTGAATGCGTTGTACATGCACGGGATTAACCGACTCTTCATATACTCGAGTTCCAACATGGGAAAAGAAGTCTAGTTACATATGCGTACAGCGGTTGTTGAACGACCTGATACGCACCTACGACTTTAGTCAGGAAAACTGTATTATATATATGAGCCGTCCTGCGAGAAAACCAACATTGTGGACTCCGCGTAAAGTATCGACCCGGATCAGCCTAACCATGCCGCGCAGGTTACACGGACAGACACTTTTCGCTTCCTGTGGATTTTCTGTTTCAGGAATAATTACTCTATACCTCTATCTCCCTGATACGGAATGTGTCGGCCCGGATCAGTCTGCGCGGACTGCGCAGACTGATCTGAATCAATATATTACGCAGATGCCATAACGTTGGTTTTCTCACGGAGGGCTCATGTTATGTATTGTATTGACGCACCTGTAGCAGACGACTTTTGAAAACATTGCGGGAAAAGAGGTCATTGTCCATAATGAGCAATGCAATTTCTCCTTGAGCTATATAGCGCGGTCATTTTCAATGCTTTTCATTATGACGTTACGTAGCATTGTTATTGTACACTAGTTGAATACGCAATTTATACAATGGCTTTATTACACTCCATGCGACGTCATTTATGATATAAAGTATGATTATTGAATAGAGTTAAAAATATTGTGACAAATGGAGAAATCGCTCATTATGAGCAATTTCTCCTTTTGCCACAATGATTTCAAAAGACGTTTGCTTCAGAGGCGTAAGAATGCGGCTGCATGTTGGGAAGGGTTGATTAGACGTATTTTCATTGTTGTCTGTTTTTTTCATGGGGCGGTGATTTATTTTTATAAAGATGTTGGGCTGTAATAAAACTTTATGACTTATATATAATAAACATATCAAAACAGATGCATCCTCATTTACAGTCAAAACAATGCGGTCCCTTTTGATGTTTGACGGTCGAACACAACGTGTTGTAAACAAATAAATAAACATAAATATTTACTACCATTTCTTTATGATTCGATCTGTTTTCTACTTAATTGATTTCTTCACAAGCGTTACGCGTACCCGCAATTACATAATATTGACCCCCCTATAAGCTATTTGAATGGTATCAACTGTCAGCCCTGGGGTTCGACCACGCCCCTGGTGAGATGGGTAGATAGAGATATAGCACCTAACCTGTCATATACAATCGCTTGAACCATTTACATCTTGTGTTATTTATAGAGGCGTCTGCTTTATAAATTAAATATTCAACCAGAGGGCGAGATAAAAAGGGAGTAAACTGGTCTTTTCCCACCCATATTTTTCTTATGAGTAAACCAAGCCTTATATTGTGGGTACTCAAAAGAAACGTCTCACTGAGACGATTCTTTTGTCTTTTGAGCACCCACAATATTGGGTTTAAATGTCAAATAAGGAATTTGAAATTCTCTAGAGGTCTGTTTTACAATGGCACAACATACCAACATATACACATACTAGAAGGATGTGTACATGTACATTTGAAAACAGAAGAAAATACAAGGCTGGGAGAATTGTTTAATTTACAAAATATTTTAAAAACTAGTCTGCTCCAAAGTTTCGTAGAAGTCATCTTTAGGAGGAAAAGGTTTATCTCTTCCGAACATACAGACGCTTTCCGACGTCTCTGCTGCAAACGACGTTTGAAAACATTGTGGTAAAAAAAGAGAAATTACCGTGATGAGAAATTTGTGATTTTATCATAATGTTTTCAATAATTGTTATTTCATTTAAAGATTCTTTTTCTTTTTTGTCGCAAATATGTTTTTTGTGTCGTCTGCTGCAGATTTGTTATATGTGAGAAAGGGTTAAAAGTTCAAACGAACTGACGTGATGGCTTTATGATATAAGAAGATAAGTATGTTGTTACTATGACATGACGTGTTATCTCGTTACATCTCCGCTCTAATTATGGGGTTAACCCCTTTCAGCCCCGAATTGTTTAAAGTAGACTCTTCCATATACAAAATCGGGCGTCTCCATTTCTCATGTAATTTAAATCATGTAAAGTTTGGACTATTTTAACAACTGACAGGCAAACAGTGCTGATTTCAGGTGAGACAGCTCGTCACGAGCTGACTCACCTGACTCTGTATTGTTTGCCAAAACCTCAATATTGCCTTTGGAGCAATTTCTCCTTTTGCCACAATATTTTTCCACTTTTAGTCATAGGTTATCCATTCAATTATAGAGATTTTCTATTTTTTGACAAAACATGTTCAAAGTCGTCTGCTGCTGTCGTATGAGGGAAATGGTTAAACAATTTAACCATTTACCACAGATATTACTGTTGACGAATGTCCTAATTTTAATGTATCCTGGGTAAACGACAGGACTCCAGTTTTTTGTTACGCTATCAGGAACGATTAACGTACGATTGGTCTAAATAAAAATAATCAGTCTAAAGTCTTCACTACTGTAAAATTCATTCAGAGCTTAATGCCATAATTTTTCATTGAAATGTGCATGTTGTTAAATGTAATGTTTGAGTGTGTTATATTATTGAAGGCCATATGAAAATAAGATATGTATAGCCATTGTTAAATTGTCTGTATGTGTCTTAGATGTTACCTTAAAAAAATAAAGATATTATTATTATTATTATTATTTAAGTTCAGGAGCGAAACTATTTAAAAATATTAATGCTAACTCAGCTTCACATGCCAGTGTTATAATGTAGTATTTCACCACTCTTTGTTGTATATACCGGGGCCACTATATTATAATATAAATTGCGAAATTGATATAGTGTATCTTGTTTTATCATCTGCTTTTGAAAATGATTATTTTACTGTTATTAAAGGAGCGTTTATTTCCCTTAAACAAAGTTGAAAGCATTGGAAAGGAAGGGGGAAAATGCTCGTTTTTGAGTATTTACTCCTTTCTACACAAAACGTTCAAGAATAAGCCTACTGCTGTGGCGTCCCAACTGTCGTTTATATAAAGCAGACGACGAAAGCATTAAGAGAACGCGGCGTTTGGTAAACGAAGTTGAAAATGGAGGAAGTACATCTATAACAGAGATCCAATGCACAGTGAAATGAAGCCTATACACTCTTATTGGGCTAGTCTATAGAAGAAATCTGGTGCAGAAACGTCAATAGTCGTTAGTTTATGGGTGAAATTAAAATGTTGCTTTAGCCTCGAATATGGTTTTACAGGGAACGAAAAACAATTTAAATAATTAACTTCACACATCAATTTAAATTGTCAGGAAAGATACGAATCTTGATCTTATCGAATTATGAAAGCTTTCAAATTTTACACAAACAATTTTATCAGAAAATGCTATTGCAGTTAGATAACAGATGACGTCATTATATTATGAGCCGTTCCACGAGAAAATCAACATTATGAACTCTGCGTAATGTATCGATCCAGATCAGCCTGCGCAATCCGCGCAGGCAGGCTAATCCGGGTCGACACATTTCGTCTCCGGGGGTAGAGGTATAGAGTACTGATTCATGAAACAGAAAATCTACAGGAGGCAGAAGTGTCTTTCCGGGTTAGCTTGCGCGGCATGCTTAGGCTGAACTGGATCGATACTTTACGCAGAGTCTACAATGTTGGTTTTCTCGTGGGACGCCTCATATGACGTCATTATACTATATTCCTGTTATCAGTGTTGTCATCCGTGTACTAATCGGATACTGGGATCCGACGTGACTGATTGGTCAGTGCGACGGACGTGAGGATAGACCCTTGAGGCGGCCTAAATGGAATGCCTGTACTATTTTCTCTCAACTTAAGCAAAAAGGCCTTTTAACCCTTTCCCTCATAAAAACGCTTTATGACGCCTCTGCAGCAGACGGCGTTTTGAAAACATAGTGACAAAAGAAGAAATTGCACAAAACGTGCAATTTCTCCTTTTGCCACAATGTTTTCCACTTTTTGTCATAGGTTATCCATTCAATTATAGAGATATTCTATTTGTTGACAAAATATGTTTAAAGTCATCTGCTGCATAATTGTCGTATGAGGGAAAGGGTTAAGCAAACGGCCTCATTAAATGTTCGTCTTAAAAGAAGAATTTGATCGGGATGAGCAATTTCTCCTTTTGCCACAATGTTTTTCAATTCGTTTCAATTATACTTTCATTTACATGTATACAGATTTTTCAACATGTTTGTCTTGTTTTTTGTCAAAAACGTCTGCTGCAAATGTGTTTGAAATTATGTCAGCAAACATATTACGCAAGCATACAGGAACCGTTATTTTGATACAAAGTTTTATTCACGTTAAACACTTTACACATTATGGGTAATTATTCGTTTTGCCATAATGTTTTTCAAAAGTTGAGTCAAAATGCGTGTTAAAGTGGGGAAAAGGTTAAATAAGAAAAAAAGGAGACATCGCTTGATTTAACCCCCTTTCAATATACAACAAATCAGTAGCAGACGACTTCGAAAACAATCATTCAAAAAGATGAAAAATCTCTTGAAAACGAAAGCATAATTACCGAAAAAAGGTTTAAAAAACATTGTAGCGAAAGGAGAAATTGCTCGTTTTGAGCAATTTCTCCTTTTGTCACAATGTTTTCAAAAGTCGTCTGCAGCAGATGAGTCAGAAAGCGTTTGAATGTGGAAAAGGGTTAAGGCTTTCAAGAGCATCTGCTGTAAAGGCGTCAGATGCTGTCTTTATAATAATATTAATAATACAGCCCCCAAATGTTACCTTAACACTTTCCCTCATATAGTCGCTTTCTGACGCCTCTGCAGCAGACGGCTTTTTGAAAACATAGTGACAAAAGAAGAAATTGCTCAAAAAGAGCAATTTCTCCTTTTTGCCACAATGTTTTCCACTTTTAGTCATAGGTTATCCATTTAATTAAAGAGATTTTTTATTCTTTTTACAAAATATGTCCAAAGTCGTCTGCTGCAGAATTGTCGTAAGAGGGAAAGGGTTAATCACACATCCAGAATGCAGCATGGCATCCCCTTAGTGTATGTTTTGTGTGCTGTTGATCCTTTCTCACAAAGTAAACTAATTAAAAAAAAGTTGAACATATTGTGGCGAAAAGGACACATTTCTCATTCTGTCACATAGTGTCCGCCCGCTGCAGATGTGTAAACAAAGTGTCTATGAGTGGTAACTTGTTAACCCTTTTCTGCCAAAGGAAATTAAAAGCTTTTGCAAATAACGCAGATTCAGGAGAGAAAGCTCGTAACGAGCTGTCTCTCCGGAAATATGTATTGCTCGCCACTTAGACATTAATTTTTATAAAATTTCCGGTTGGACGAAACATGAAGTGGTCTTATTTTCAAGATGGAAGAGTCGACTTTGTGAAATTCGCCAGTGCAAAATTTAAAATATGACTTTTAGTTTTTATAAAATCTGTAACAAGACGTCAATAGCTACGTCAGGAAACTGGCGTTCGTACCTTGGCCCCACTTCTCTTTTCAATTTTGTCATAATGTGGATTTATGTATATAGAACATACCAATACCGGCGGACGATGAAGACACTGGTGAGACTCGTGATTACATGCGCTTACGTTGTACGCTGGTGCATTAACCCTTTCCCATCTAAAGACGCATCTGAAGACGACTTTTGAAAACATCCTGACAAAAAGAGAAATTGCTTAAAACAAGCAATTTCTCATTTTGACACATTGTTTTCAACTCTTTTTTATTATTAAACTCTGATGTATGGGGATTTGTCACGTTTTTGTCAATATGTTTTCAAAGTCGTCTGCTGCAGATGTGTTGTATGTGGGGGGGAAAAGGTTAAGACCCCAAATCGCGAGGCGTGGCTCATTGTCAATGTTAAATGTAGTTGTTGAAATACATGTTTGTAGGGGTTTCCCTTATTTCGAAAGATATGTATGCCATGACAAGGGTTCTTAGTAACCCCGACTGATAAGCCAATATCGGCGGGATGCATTGCAGGAACCATTTACCATCCTGTCACACATTCATGCGAATCCATTCCAGAACTAATATATTCTAATAAGTGTCCGAGTGATGGTCAGTTCCCGGACACTGGTCAAAGATCTCACGCTGTTGACCACATTCGTGAAGAATGCGCTTCTTTATGTACAATGTGGAGATTTAGATGTTCTGTTCGGATAATCAAAGCACTGCGAGTGAAGTGTATTAATTGTTGGTAATTATCGCACATTCATGTCGACTTTAACTTCCTGCTATTTGACCGATACGCCTGTGAACCTATATCTCTGTCGGCGAATACTGAACAATCAGTTAGTGTATCATCACTAGATGACGCACGAGGCGACCAGTTCACCTATATCTCTGGCGGCGGATACTGAACAATTAGTTAGTGTATCATCACTAGAGGACGCACGAGGCGACCAGTTCACCTATATCTGGTGGCGAATACTGAACAATCAGTTAGTGTATGTATCACTAGACAACGTACATGGTGGACCCCGTATCCAGACTGCGTCGAATTGATTGATTTGGGTTTAACGCATTTCTTAGCAATTTTTAAGTTATATCACGGCGGCCAATTCACCTACCCAAGTATTTCCTACGCTTGTTCACACAAGTAGTCAAGACAACAGTCTTTCCCAAGCAACTGGCTGCTTTTAAGCATGAACTATTAACTCATTGGTGGCAGCCTAATAATGCTTGTCGCATTGACTTTCGTCTAACGTCGTAAATAATGTTGGCCGACCTGGCATTTTACCTTACATCCAGACTGCGCTGAAGGAAGCACCTGGTCTAAGCTGATCTCAAGTTGTTTTCTAGGAGGACGGGTGTCTTTATTTCAATCCTTATCACAATTTATTCACAGTCAGTTCGTACCTGTAAGTAAGTCGTTATGTTTGCAGCACGCACAACAAACCGAAGCATCTTACTGAAAGGCCTATATCTTACTAAAGGTCCCGGGTTTGAATCCCGTCATGAGTAGAGTCTGTCTTTGGTAGTATTCCATACAAACGGCTACGGTTAAACTACCTAATGAGTCGTCCCACGAGAAAACCAACATTATGGACTCTGCGTAATGTATCGACCCAGATCAGTCTTTGCAGTCCGCGCAGGAATAATCCGGGCCGACACATTCCGCCTCAGGGGGATAGAGTAATGCTTCCTGAAACAGAAAAATCCACAGGAGGCGTAAGTGTCTGCCCGGATCAGCCTGCATAGTCCGCGCAGACTAATCCGGGCCGACACATTCCGCCTCAGGGGGATAGAGTAATGCTTCCTGAAACAGAAAAATCCACAGGAGGCGTAAGTGTCTGCCCGGATCAGCCTGCATAGTCCGCGCAGACTAATCCGGGCCGACACATTTCGCCTCAGGGGGATAGAGGTGTAGAACAATGACTCCTGAAACAGAAAATCCACAGGAGGCGTAAGTGTCTGTCCGGGTAAGCCTGCGCGGCATACTTAGGCTGATCGGGGTTGATACTTTACGAAGAGTCCACAATGTTGGTTTGTCGTGGAACGGCTCATATATCGAACGTGAATTCATATATATTAGAAAACTTGTTTCGCAATCGATGTGAAATAACATAAGTTTAAACTGAAGGGCTGAAGTTGTTTGTTTGTCTGTTATTATTGGGGTTTTACGCCGTTTTCAACATTATTTCAGTTATATCTCGGCGAAAGTTCACTAATTCATGATCCCCCTTGGTAAACAAACCAGTACTTGGATAAGAAATGTGCCTTGCCCAAGAGCACTGCACCATGACAACATCGCCGCGACTGGGGTTCGAACCCGGGACGTCCGGTTCCCAAACCCCAGACCACTCGGCCACGGCGGATTCCTCTCGGAAGGCTTGAAGGTCATGGTCAGGTCAACCTTGTCGGGGAATAGTTTATTGTGCAATGAGTGTTAATACGGGAAAAAGAAACCTCTGAAGCGGTGAATACGTATATGTTCACGTTTCATCTCATTCAGAAATGTCCGTTTAACCCTTTCCCTCATATAGACGCTTTCTAACGCCTCTGCAGCAGACGGCTTTTTGAAAACATAGTGGCAAAAGAAGAAATTGCACAAAACGAGCAATTTCTTCTTTTGCCACAATGTTTTCCACTTTTAGTAGCGGGTTATCCGTTCAATAACAGAGATTTTCCATTATTTTACCAAAATATATTCAAAAGTCGTCTGCTGCAGAATTCTCGTATGAAGGAAAGGGTTAACCCTTCCCATTTGAAAGGGTTTTGACGCATTTGCAGCAGGCGACTTAAGAAAACATTTCAGGTGGAAAAAAAAATTCTCATGCTTCTGCTTAATTTATCAAACCTTCCCACATTGTTGACAAAATGATCTGAAAACCGTCGACTGCATATTTGTTTTATGTGTATAAGAGTTATAATAAAAGGAGGGTTGTTTTTCTATAACGTAGCTCAAAAAGTCAAAAGTTCACACCGTTTTAACATTAAACAAGGACCATAAAAAAGTATCCCTATGAGATGTGCACTGATTTCTACAATCTGTATCTTTTTTAAAAAGTCTGTCTGTCTGTCTGTCTGTCTGTCTGTCTTTCTGTCTGTCTGTCTTTCTGTCTGTCTGTATGTCTGTATGTCTGTCTGTCTGTCTGTCTGTCTGTTCCGTTCTTACCACTATGTTTAAGCATCACACGGAGAGGGGGGGCTTAATTAATCGCAACATCTCTGTCATCATTGATTACTTCTTAATTCTTTCACTGCCGAATTTCACAAAAACGAATCTTCAATGTTGAAAATTAAATTAGACCCCTCCATGTTTCGTCCAACAGAAAATTTGGTAAAGTTTAATGTCAAAGTGGCAAACAATGCAGATTTCAGGAGAGACAGCTCGTTACGAGCTGTCTCACCTGAAATCTGCATTGTTTGCAAAAGCCTTAAATTGCCTTTGACAGCAAAAGGGTTAACCCATTATATATCGCTTAATTACGACAGAACGGACTTAACCTTTGAACTGATGTAGTCGACATATGAGACGTCCAGAGTAGACGCTATTACAAAAAACGAGAAATTTCTCCCTTTCACGTAATGTTTTCAATGCTCTATGTGTAATAATAGTCTTATTTCCCACCCTCTAAATGCTTTTAAAAAAAAAAGTCGACATTTTAAAAGTATCGTATCAGGTTAACGAATCAAAGTGATATAACTTAGGACACTTGTAAAGATGGATGCCAGGTTCGTCGTCCGGCCCTAAAACCCTTTACACATACAACGCATCTGCAACAGACGACTTAGATCAAATGGAAAACATCTAAAGATGAAACTGTTCTTAATGAAAAGAGTTGAAAACAATGTGGCAAAAGGAGAACTTGCTCATTATGAGCAATTTCTTCTTTTGCAACACCGTTTTTAAAGGTTGTCTTCTACAGAGGCGTCATAAAAGCTCCTACATGTATGTGAGGAAGGATTGTAAAAGGGCACGGTTCTAGTGCCGTGAAATTTAATCTTACAGACCGGAAACAGGGCTATTTTCCTGTCTCCCCCATCTCTCATTATCCCATAATACCCTGAATGGTAACACGCAAGGGGCCGGAGCCCTGACCCCTGGTCAGTAATTTGTGTATCTGATGACCTCTAGTTAAAGCCGTAGAACTTTAGAACAGCCGGTCAGCATTCCACTTGACCCCCCTATCCCACCTGTTGACGCAATAACAGATTTTTTTTTTTTGAAATAAACATTGTGGCAGTGGAGAAATAGGTTATGACGAGCATTTTAACTTTTTTTTCCAAATTGTTTTCAACTTCAGTCAGTAATCGTAATTTAATCAATAGAGATTTCCATACTCTTGCCTGGATGTTTTCACATTCGCCTGCTGCATATATGTTCTATGTGGGAAAGGGTGAAAACAACAACGATGATGAAACAGTCTGCGCTGTCTATATAGAACGTGTTCCGTGTTCATCCGATACTGCAATCAATTTATTTCTTCTTTTCACTTTTTTTCGATATATTCAAAATGTTTGTGAGGAATATCATACGTCAACAGTAGTAGTGGTTGTTGTTATCATCATCATCACAATTTATCGTCGTCGTCATGACCGTTTAATATCATGCACGTTTTAGAGAGGGACATTTGGTAGATAAGCATGTGCTAACTTTGTTACGATCTGAAAATAATGCAATTACTTACTCGCTTACTTTGTTTTCATGACATGCTTGTGTGAATGGTTGCTTTACTCCGCTTCTATCAGCATTTCAGTTATATCACGCCGTTTCATGGGTACCAGTACTTTTAACTCTGAAACGGATATTTAAGGTCGCTATTCTATTGAGCCCGTGCACATGGGAAAAGACACACGTTGAGCACGTGCATGGGAAAACGTACACGTTGAGCCCGTGCATGGGAAAACATACATGCTGAGCCCGTGCATGGGAAATCATGCACGTTGAGACCGTGCATGGGAGACCGTGCATGGGAAACCATATACCAATTCATGGGAACATATACACCTTGAGCCCGTGCATGGGAAAATATACAAGTTGAGCCAGTGCATTGGAACATATACACGTTGAGCCCTTTCATGGGAAAAGATACACGTTGAGCCCGTGCATGGGAACATATACACGTTGAGCCCATTCATGGGAACATATACACCTTGAGCCCATTCATGGGAACATATACACGTTGAGCCCATTCATGGGAACATATACACGTTGAGCCCATTCATGGGAAAAGATACAAGTTGGGCCCATTCATGGGAACATATATACGTTGAGCCCATTCATGGGAACATATACACCTTGAGCCCATTCATGGGAACATATACACGTTGAGCCCGTGCATGGGAACATATACCCATTGAGCCCATTCATGGGAACATATACACGTTGAGCCCATTCATGGAAACATATACACCTTGAGCCCATTCATGGGAACATATACACCTTGAGCCCATTCATGGGAACATATACACGTTGAGCCCGTGCATGGGAAAATATACAAGTTGAGCCCATTCATGGGAACATATACACGTTGAGCCCGTGCATGGAAAAAGATACACGTTGAACCCGTGCATGGATTAACGTACACGTTGAGCCCGTGCACTGGAAAACATACATGTTAAGCCCGTGCATGGGAAATCATACACATTGAGCCCGTGCATGGGAACATATACACGCTGAGCCCGTGCATGGATTAACGTACACGTTGCGCCCGTGTATGGGAAAACGTTCAAAAAGTACTTACACAATATTGTAAGAAGTAACTGTCAACGTGTGTAGACGTGTGTGTGTATCATAAGACGGAGCAGTTTTAAAAACACTATGTTCTGAGCCTACACCGTTCAGAAATATCAACTTGTACCGTTTTCTCATGCACTGGCTCAAAATTAATCTGACCTGTCTTGTCATATAAAGACGCGTGTAACATCTCACATACTTATCTGGATGTTTCGTTTTAACTTATACGGCAGAGAGCGTCATCCGAGCACTGCTCCTCGAAAACCGTTAAGTGTAACCACGCGGTGCTCTCTGAAAACAAACCTTTAAACTCTTTCGATCAGTGTAAACCAGATCAGCGTGCGTAGACCAATCTCTTTCTGCACCATTGACCATTAAGTCATACATAAAATTTCGACAAGATATTTCATTCGGATCCGATAGCATGTATTTGTTTACGGGGTGTTATCAAAACGCTCAGTAAGGTAGAAACTTCCCGGAGCACACCTCAGATCGCTCGATTTGTAGATCAATGCAATCTTATTCAGAAACACATTGCTGTCAGAGAGTTCGAGAGTAGTGCAGAGTCGCTGTGTGGATGCGTCGGTTGATCTGGCGTTTCATATGTGAACAGAGGTGTCATGGTTAGCTGTCCTAGACCACGGCTAAGACATGTGTTTCACGGGGGACAATTTTTACACCGGGATAAAACATCAAAACGGGACACAAATACCGGGACACAATGCATGGACCTGTGACCCCTAATGTTTCATCTGTTGCATTGTCAGGGTCCCTAACTGACCCTTACAATGACCACAGGAATGTGAATACACACAATGGGTTGACCGTGAAGACCTCTGGCCCCTAAATGCTGAATTTATAAAGTTGACCTTTATACCGACGGTCGCGCTTTCAGAACATTCACACTAGACTTCAGTACTCCAAAAGTTATTGGGTCAGAGATGACCAGATGATAGGTTATCCGGATATCCGGTTTGGCGTGGATCACAATTATACACAAACAGTCAAACATGTGTTTAAGACCAGCTTTGTATAGCAATTCCCTGTCTTAAGCTACCACACTTATAATTTCCCAATTACTCATATACTACATAAATGACCCTGCAATTAAAGACCACCCGTGAACAAAGACCGGATTTATCTCTTCCCATGGGTGGTCTTTAAACATAGGTTTGACTGTACATGTACACCATTTAACGTATTTATGTCATAATGACAGGCAAGTAGATACATTGTGCTTGCCAGATACTAGATTCTGCACGACGAGGGTAAATCAATTAATTTCACCATCAACGTACGTTTACATCCCTGATAGTTATATATATTGTGGGTTGTTCCTGTTTGCAAATAACAATCATTTTGCAATTGTCATGGTTTGCAATTGACACAAAAACACAACAATACTTAAGTTTTTTTAAAAAATAATATAATACTATATGCAGAGGTATTTTTATCCCTTTTGCGGAAACATTTCTTTTTCGTCGTATCAAAAGTGCGTGATAAATTATCCTGTTAGGTGCGGCATGGTTTTTGCTCCTATCTTTCACAGCAAAATAACAGATAATGGGCCGAATATACATGCAAGTTGACAGCCCGAAGTTTTAAAACGGGCAAGAACCAAGATCAGACTGTTCTATTCGAACAGCCTCGATCTGTTCTATGCATATCTGTCAATCAGGTGCGACGACCTTATACGTGTATGACCAACACTACGTTGAGTTAATTGTTTCGTAAGTTAATGGTCGCCAATCAACCAATCAAATTAGAGCTGTTGTGAAGTTAATGTAATGAGCCGTACCATGAGAAAACCAACATTATGGACACTGCGTAATGTATCGACCCTTGATCAGCCTACGCAGTCCGCGCAGGCTAATCCGGGCCGACACATTCCGTCTCAGGGGGGTAGAGGTATAGAGTAATGATTCCTGAAACAGAAAATCTACAGGAGGCGAAACGTGTCTTCCTGAATTAGACTGCGTGGCATGCTTATGCTGATCCGGTCGGATACTTTACGCAGAGTCCACACTGTTGGTTTTCTCGTGAGGCTGCGGCGATATACATCTGCGTAATGTATCGACCAGATCAGCCTGCGCTGTCCGCGCAGACTGATCCGGCCGACACATTCCGTCTTAGTGGGATATATGTATAGAGTAGTTATTCCTGAAACAGAACATCCACAGGAGGCGAAAAGTGTCTATCCGGGTAAGCCTGTGCGGCATGCTTAGGCTGATCCGGATCGATACTTTACGCAGAGTCCACACTGTTGGTTTTCTCGCGGAACGGCTCACTTGTGATTGATATATTGGCCACCGTAAGCTAGCTCACAATTTTACTGAGCGCATTTCTAAATGTCAAACAAACCACCGGTTGTGTATTTTAATTCTGCATCGAGATATCATATCAAGTGACAGGCTTAGACCCGGATGTAAGCAGAAAAATTAATATGTTTGACGATTCTCAACACGCAAAATCTTTTAAATAAAGTGGTTGTCAATCCTTTCCACAGGTAGTTATAGTAGCGACCATACTGCAGCCCCACTTAGAAGATATAACATATTTTGCTTGTATGATATTTCTTTGAGGCAACGAAAATTGCTAGTGTGATGTTTGACTCCTTCCCTGGTAAGAGAACTTGGTGTTAAACCCCCTATACATATAAAATCTATTTAAAAAATCAATTTGTTCAGTACTTTTCAGATCAGGCCATTTGATACTTTTGTTGAGGCCAACGTGATAAATCCCATTGTTGGTATTCCAATAATTCTTGTGGTTTATGTGGTTAGTTGTTATCGCCATGGGAACAGTTATAGAAAAAGGTGAAAATCGTTTATCTGAATGAGTATCGTGAAACATGAGGGGTATAGTACAAACCTCCTACGCTCTAGTAAAATAAATTAACCCTTTATTGGGGTATATCTATAGCAGATGCATTTTGAAAGCATTCTGGCTAAAGAAGACAGCACCCAGACAGGACTGCTCCTATTGCCACAATGTTTTCAATAATTTGTTAAAAGTATTCATGTGTTCATTCAGAGATATTCAATAGTTTTGGTCACATGTTTTCAAAGACGCATGCTGCAAACAATATATCGAGGGCTTGGCGAGAAACGGTTGTAACTAAAATTAGTATTTTTTTACCAAGGTGAATTACCTCGCCATAAAGTCTTTATAAGTGTTAAATCATTTTTCTTGGTAAACAATGGAAATTTAGGTGCCATTTCTCGTTCTGAGCAATGGCACCTACATTTGCATTGTTACAAGAGGGTCAAAATTGCCCCTAAACCAGGGTTTTCAAAATAGGTTTTTGTTTACACCCATTTCACGCCAAGGCCTCGATATGTGAGAAAAGTGTTACTAATATTAAATTACGGGTAAGTAATTTATGTCGTTCTTCTGAGAAAACGATGGGTTTTGCTGGAGATGGGGTGTGTGGGTGTTTTGGTATGTGATTTATAGCGTACTCGAAAATAGATACATCAGAGGCGTTTTACAAAATCCAACCGTAAGGCATTCGCAACCAATGTAGATCTAGATCAATTAGCGCATCTGCACGGTCTGTTCTTTCTCTGCACAGTCCACAATTGGTCATAGGAGATTTAAAGAACCTGCCTAAAGCAGTATCCGTTTGGAGCCTTTGGCATGGATGGCAGGAAGGTATCTTACCGCACGTGACACAATACTAACGGTAAGGTTGGTTTTCGCAGAGCACCGCTCACATGTAGATGCGCCGTTCCACGAGAAAACCAACATTGCTCAGCGTAAAGTATCGACCCAGGATCAGCCTAAGCATGCCGCGCAGGCTAATCCGGGCAAACACTTTTCGCCTCCTGTGGATTATCTTTTTCAGGAATCATTACTCTATCCCCCTGATACGGAATGTGTCAGCCCGAATGAGCCTGCGCAGTCCGCGCAGGCTAATCCGGGCTGACACATTACGCAGAGTCCATAATGATGGGTTTCTCGTGGAAGGGATTGTTTCGGTTGTTATCCAAGTCTAACATTTTACACCATTCCATCCCATAACCTGAAATCAATTCACAACCGTATTCATGCTTGTTAACCTTTTCCCACAAATCTGCAGCAGAGGACTTTGAAAACATAGTGACAAAGACCTGAAAAATCTCCGTAAAAGAAAGGTTAATTGTTAAATCAAGTTGAAAACATTGTGGCCAAAGGAGAAACTGCTCATCATTTCACAATGTTTTCAAACGTCGTCTTCTGGTATTGCGTCAAAATGCGTCTGCAGGTTGGAAAGGGTTAACCTTAATTAACATTATCACGGCGTTTCCTTGGTAATTAATCAGTACTTCCGGTCTTATTATCACGGCGTTAACTTGGTAATATACCAGTACTTCTGGGCTTATCACGGCATTCCCTTGGTAATAAACCAGTACTTCCGGGCTTATCACGGCGTTTCCTTGATGAAATACCAGTACTTCCGGTCTTATCACGGCGTTTCCTTGGTAATATACCAGTACGTCCGGTCTTATAACGGCGTTTCCTTGGTAATATGCCAGTATTTCCGGTCTTATCACGGCGTTTCCTTGGTAATATACCAGTACTTCCGGACTTATCACGGCGTTTCCTTGGTAATATACCAGTACGCCGTTTCCTTGGTAATATACCAGTACTTCCGGTCTTATTTATTCAGTCAGTCGTTATGCTATCCCCGCAGCCCTGCGTGCCAAGCATGGAAATCAATTGCTAGGGATAGTACCTCCGACCTCCAGTACCGCACCACCAAGGCGGTTTCATGTTATTTAGTAGTGTACCTAATCTTATCGGACACCATCCCTCACGCCACCATACGGGAATTTCATTATGTTCATCATAATATACTCTAATTGAAAGCATATCATGGCCCAACAGTGGACAAAGCCATTTGAAGTTGAACAAAGAAAACCGCAACTTTTGATAAAGTGCAGTTAAATTTCGTGGTCAACCGAGAGCATCAAGGGATGTAATAATAGTCGCCTCGTGATAAAGGGTACTTTGTGAGAATTTCCTAAACACCTACAAGCATGGTCACTGTTAAATGTTTTCAGAGGTTATGATTTGTAAAAATAGCATTTTATCATCATCATCATCATTATCAGAATCATCATACTCATTACCATAAGCAGCTGCAGCAGCATTAGCATGATCATCATCATAATCAACAGCATCAGCATCACAATTATTATCATCGTCATCCTCTTCGTCATCATCATCAGCAGCAGCAACAGCAGTATCATGAATATGATGATAGAACTAATATCGATGACCCGTCTCTCAGTTAGAACTATGGACAAATACCTTATATTAAGTCAAAACTAGTATGTGGTCACCAATGTTGTAAACTTTGGCCAAACTTACCAGTAGGCTGACCACAAACACTGTATATCAGAATGTCAGCAGTTTTCACCGTGTGAATGGAATACCTATGTCATTGCGGTATATAAACAAGGCAAAATTGGTATTGAAATAAGCTAATACAGCTTCTAGTTATAACACATAATTTAACATATATTTACATGACATGTCACCTTTCTAATAAACAAGAAGCAAAGTTTTTATGGAAGAAAGATTGAAAAAAAGAAAAAAGAAATCAATCAATCAATTAAAAAAAGAGTAAGTTTTAGTCTAATCATGTTTTAAATTGTTTTTATATATATATATATATATATATATACATGATACAACCGCTCCATATATGAAATGAGCCGTTCCAAAAGTAAACCAACATTGTGGACTCTGCATTAAGTATCGACCTGGATCAGCATTAGCATGCCACGCAGGCTAATCCATGCAGACACCTTTCGCCTCCTGTGGATTTTCTGTTTCAGGAATCATTACTCTATACCTCTATACCCCTGAGACGGAAAGCGTCGGCTGCGGACTGCGCAGGCTGATCTTTATCGATACATGACGCAGAGTCCATAGTGTTGGTTTTCTCTTGGAACGGCTGAAATGTGCCTTAGCCATTTCCCACAAGCAGACGATGACCATCATGAACAATTTCTCTTTTTGCTACAATGTTTTCAAACTTTATTCCATGACGGCATTTTCCATTATTGAGATTGTCGTTATTTTTTGGCAGAGATAGTTTCAACGTCGTCCGTCTACTGCATATCGAGGGCTTAGCGTGAAACAGTTGTAACTCAAATTGATATGTGTTTACCAGTGTTAATCACCTCGCCATGAAGTCTTTATAAACGTTGAATAATTTGTCTTGGTAAACAATGGAAATTTAGGTGCCATTGCTCGTTTTGAGCAATGGCACATAAATTTGCATTGTTAACAAAGGGGTCAAAATTGCCCCTAAACCAGGGTTTTCAAGATAGGTTTTTAGTTACAACTGTTTCATGCCAAGCCCTCGATATATTTTCGTCCATATAGCTATTTCGGAAACGACGAGGGCTATACATCAAGGGGTTGCAGGTTCGACGCTCTGCTCGGTCATTCATTCTTTCCGATGATTGACAAAAGTCATTGTGACAAGCGTCATTCGTGTTCCACCAAAATACTAAAACATATTCTATTTGGGAAGGTAGCCAAGTACTGGTTCGAGAAAGCCAAGACAAGTATAGGTGAACTGGCTGTCACGACATAACAGAAATACGGTTGGAAACAGCGTTAAACGGCAATTAATCTACTTCAGATTTATTGTGTGTGGGAAAAGGTTAAACCTTAATATACTGAAACTTGTAACTTTTTTAAAAAGTGCACTTGACCCTTTCCCACATACAATAAATCTGCAGTAGACGAGTTTGAAATGATCAAGTCCAAATTTAGAAAATCTCTAAAAAATGATGAATGAGTATTCCTATATGTCGTTAGTAAGTAAAAGTAAACGGAACAATTGTTTGTTTAGATTGAAAATAGAGATGTACAATTGCTTGTTAGCTTGGTGTTTTAACAATTGTTCAGCTATATCACGGCATTTCTGTGGTAAGTTACCAGTACTATTGGTCCATTTAACCTGAAACTAGCGAGTCGGTCGTTATTCTAACCGCACAATCCTGAACGCAAAGGAGTGAAAGCCATTACAACCCTTTTTTGAATATTTGGTATGATCCGACCGATGATCGAATCCACAATTTCCCGCACCCAAGGCGGACTCTCTACCACTTTACAACCTAGGCGGTCTGAGATATACAACCTTACTCTTAAGACCACACCTTCGAGAAGCAAAACCCTCATTAAAACTACACTTTGGTATTCAGTCAAGGAAAACTACACTTTGGTATTCAGTCAGGGAAAACTACACTTTGGTATTCACTCAATGAAAACTACACTTTGGTATTCACTCAGTGAAAGCTACACTTTGGTATTCACTCAGTGAAAACTACACTTTGGTATTCACTCAGTGAAAACTACACTTTGGTATTCACTCAGTGAAAACTACAATTTGGTATTCTTTCAGTGAAAAGTACACTTTTGTATTATCTCAGTTTAAAGTACACTTTGGTATTCTCTCAGAGAAAAGTACACTTTGGTATTCACTCAGTTAAACTAACACTTTGATATTCACTCAGTGAAAACTACACTTTTGTATTTAGTCAGGGAAAATAATACTTTGGTATTCAGTCAGGGAAAACTACACTTTGGTATTCAGTCAGGGAAAACTGCACTTTGTTATTCACCGAGTTAAACGAACACTTTAGTATTAAAACTGCACTTTGAAATTCACTTAGTGAAAACAACACCATGTGATATCCAATCAGTTAAAATAACTATTTGTTATTCAGTCAGGGGAAAAAACACTTTGGTATTCAGTCAAGGAAAATAACAATTTGGTATTCAGTCTAGGAAAACAACACGTTGGTATTCAGTCAGGGAAAATAAAACGTTGGTATTCAGTCAGGGAACATTACATTTTGATATACAGTCAAGGAAAATAACACTTTGGTATTCACTCAGTGAAAATAACACTTTGGCTTTGGTATTCATTTAGTGAAAACAACACTTTGGTATTCCCTGTTAAAACTACACTCGGGTATTCAGTCAAGGAAAATAACACTTTGCTATTCATCTAGTTAAAAGAATACTTTGGTATTCACTCAGTGAAAACTATATGTTGGTATTCACTTATTTAAAACTACACTTTGGTATGCATCCAGTTAAGCTAACACTTTAGTATTAAAACAGCACTTTGAAATTCACTCAGTGAAAACAACAATTTGGTATCCAAACAGTTAAAATAACACTTTGGTATTCACTTATTTAAAACTACACTTTGGTATGCATCCAGTTAAGCTAACACTTTAAAATTAAAACAGCACTTTGAAATTCACTCAGTGAAAACAACAATTTGGTATCCAAACAGTTAAAATAACACTATGGTATTCATTCAGTTAAAATAACACTTTGATATTCATTCAGTTAAAATAACACTTTGGTATTCATTCAGTTAATATAACACTTTGGTATTCATTCAGTTAAAGAAACACGTTGGTATTCATTCAGTTAAAATAACACTTTGGTATTCATTCAGTTAAAATAACACTTTGGTATTCAATTTGATATTCATTCAGTTAAAATAACACTTTTGTATTCAATTTGATATTCATTCAGTTAAAATATTAATTTGGTATTCATTCAGTTAAAATAACACTTTGGTATTCAATTTGATATTCATTCAGTTAAAATAACACTTTGGTATTCATTTAGTTAAAAAAACACTTTGGTACTCAATTTGATATTCATTCGGTTAAAATAACAATTTGGTATTCATTCAGTTAAAATAACACTTTGGTATTCATTCAGTTAAAATAACACTCTGGTATTCATTCAGTTAAAATAACACTTTGGTACTCAATTTGATATTCATTCGGTTGAAATAACAATTTGGTATTCATTCAGTTAAAATAACACTTTGGTATTCATTCAGTTAAAATAACACTTTGGTATTCATTCAGTTTAAATAACACTCTGGTATTCATTCAGTTAAAATAACACTTTGGTATTCATTCAGTTAAAATAACACTCTGGTATTCATTCAGTTAAAATAACACTTTTGTATTCATTCAGTTAAAATAACACTCTGGTATTCATTCAGTTAAAATAGCAATTTGGTATTCATTCAGTTAAAATAACACTTTGATATTCATTCAGTTAAAATAACACTCTGGTATTCATTCAGTTAAAATAACACTTTGGTATTAATTCAGTTAAAATAACACTTTGGTATTCATTCAATTAAAATAACACTTTGATATTCATTCGGTTAAAATAAAACTGGTATTCATTCAGTTAAAATAACACTCGGGTATTCATTCAGTTAAAATAACACTCTGGTATTCATTCAGTTAAAATAACACTCTGGTATTCATTCAGTTAAAATAACACTTTGGTATTCATTCAGTTTAAATAACACTTTGGTATTTATTCAGTTAAAATAACACTTTGGTATTCACGCAGTAAAAAATACACTGATAGTCACTGGCTTGAACATGCGCGATTTTAAAACTGCAAACTTCAACATTTTCCAATGCACTGCCTCATATCATGTTATCTTTGGACTTTTTCTCTGCAGAACATATGTAATTCCATCTTGTAGCTGGATGTTACAATGCGTGGTTGACAGAGGACAAGTATGGGGTAAAGTAAACTGGTCTATGCCCCGAAACATCTGGTTATTACCTAGTCATCGAATGTACTCTATTCAGTTCAGTTAAGTTTAAATAACACTCTGGTATTCATTCAGTTAAAATAACACTTTGGTATTCATTCAGTTAAAATAACACTCTGGTATTCATTCAGTTAAAATAACACTTTTGTATTCATTCAGTTAAAATAACACTCTGGTATTCATTCAGTTAAAATAGCAATTTGGTATTCATTCAGTTAAAATAACACTTCGATATTCATTCGGTTAAAATAAAACTGGTATTCATTCAGTTAAAATAACACTCTGGTATTCATTCAGTTAAAATAACACTCTGGTATTCATTCAGTTAAAATAACACTTTGGTATTCATTCAGTTTAAATAACACTTTGGTATTTATTCAGTTAAAATAACACTTTGGTATTCACGCAGTAAAAAATACACTGATAGTCACTGGCCTGAACATGCGCGATTTTTAAACTGCAAACTTCAACATTTTCCAATGCACTGCCTCATATCATGTTATCTTTGGACTTTTTCTCTGCAGAACATATGTAATTCCATCTTGTAGCTGGATGTAACAATGCGTGGTTGACAGAGGACAAGTATGGGGTAAAGTAAACTGGTCTATGCCCCGAAACATCTGGTTATTACCTAGTCATCGAATGTACTCTATTATCAGTTATTCAAACCAGTTTAAAACCCGATTCTTTTCGTTTAGAAATGTAGAAGGGCATTCTTGATTGATTGATTGTTTGGTGTTTAACACCACTTTCCACAATTGTTCAGTTATATCGCGACGTTTCATGGGTAAGTTACCACTACTACTGGTCAATTTATCCTGACACCAGCCAGTCAGGCATTATGCTAACCCCGCAACGCTGAGCGACAAGGAGGGCATTCATTACTACCATTTTTAAAGTATTTGGAATGACCCGGCCGGGGATCTAACTCACGACCTCCAGCACCCGAGGCGGACGTTCCCCCACAACACCACCGGGGCGGTCACGGACGAGAAACACGTATACATACTACCTCGGTACACACTCCCATCCTCGAACTGCCGAGGGTGAACCTTTTCCCACATACAACAGATCTACAGCAGACGATTTTTAAAACTTCAAGACAAAATACTGCAACATCTCTATGATGCTGAATAGAGTTAAAAACATTGTGACAAAATACTGCAACATCTCTATGATGCTGGATAGAGTTAAAAACATTGTGACAAAATACTGCAACATCTCTATGATGCTGGATAGAGTTAAAAACATTTTGACAAAATAAGAAATTGCTGGTTTCGAGCAATTTCACCTTTTGTCACAATGTTTTTAAAAACTCTTCTATTGCAAACGTGTCAAAAATGCGTCTATTTGTGGAATGAGTGTCAAGAACACAATCTTAATATTTATCAAAGCTTTTAAATACAATTTAAAACAATCAACGAGCTACATGTAGCCGTTCCTCTTTTTATTTCGAATGAACGGTTCTCAGTGCCTGCAACAAAGCAATTACATTGTGTAGAAGGAGTACCCATTTCCCACTTACAAAAACAAATCCGAAACAGGCGATTCTGGAAAAATTATATGCGAAGTTTCTGCAAATATCTCTATAAATGATAATTAATAATTGATAAATTAATAACAATTGGAAACAATGTTTAAAAGGAGACATTGCTGAGTAAATTGTTTTCGAAAGTCGTTTGCTGCAGACGTGTCAAACACAAATATTGTCCTTACTTGAGAAAGGGTTTACCTTCTTTAAACGTAGTATTAGAGTGTACGTGTTGTCACAGGCAATTAACGCAGAATCATGTCTATTTCAGGGATCTCCTTGTCACTATAGAAACTCAAAAGAGCGAGACATAGTTGTCGAATTGAGTCAATGGTTCCTAAAACAGGGCATCGCTCTATCTGCTATGTGTACATCTTTAGGAGCGGTTGTGGTGACTAACGTGTCTTGAGTCAGGGAGAATTAAGTTATCCTATACAGAGGTCCAGATAAGGAGGGGGTACTCAGCTCTTTTTCACACAATTTCTCTCTTATAATTGAAGCAAACCCTATGTTGTGGGTACTCAAAAGAATCGTCTTAATGAGACGATTCTTTTGAGTACCGACAACATAGGGTTAGAAGGTCAAATAAATATTTTGACTACACACAACAGTCCTTCTAAGCAATAGATTGCTCTTTTCACATACACTGTTAGCCCCTTTGGTGAAAGACGAATGAGCGTGACGCATTGAATTGTGTCAAACGTCTAAAAGACCGTTGCTGTGTTCGAACAACTTAAAACCGTTCGATTGGCCACTACGTCTCTACCGACTGAGCTACCGGAATTCGGTCCGGGAGAATAAGGACTCGAATGCCTGTATTTTAGTGTTGTCATAGTGTGCAACGTAGCGTGTGATGTTTCCGTCGAAGTATTCACGCAACATTTTTCCTAGACTAGGAATAATCCATTCATTTAAGTATTTGATAGATACGTGCATACATATTCTTCCTACGCACTCATGCCTGATCCTTTGAATGGATATCAGCCTATCAGTGACGAATAACAATGTTCACCATGACTTTTGTCAAAAGAAAATGAAAAACATTAGCCAAGTCAGCATTTCAACTCAAAACCCTTGATTTCTCTTTCTCTCTCTCCCT
>JASEVX010000568.1:65108-85901 GCA_031761405.1 Serripes groenlandicus
CAGTAGATCTGGTACATCTGATAATTTATATTGAACGTCACTGGTCACTGTACTCAATAGGTCGCCATTTTAAAACTATTTCCAATATACAAAACACCTGCAGCAGACGAATTTGGAATCAGCTAGGCAAATATATGGGAACATTCTTTAAATGAGAGTATACGTATTGAATAAAATTGAAAACATTGTGGTAAAAGCATCAACTGCTCATTGTGAGCAATTACTCCATTTTGTCAGAAGTTTCCAAAAGTCGTCTGCTGCAGATGCGCCAGAAAGCGTCGTTGTGTGGGAAAAGGCAAAGGAAATGGTATATATATAACATATTATTATTATTTTTATTTTTATCATTATCATACTAACTGATGATCAAAACAAGTCGGAAGTTTTAACTGTGTTTTTATGTGTTAATTCTACATTATTCGTCGTCAAACTTTCTAGTCAAAAGCTGTCGTTTGATTGGTTGATTCGGGCGTGTACTAGTCAAAAGCTGTCGTTTGATTGGTTGATTCGGTAAGCACTCGCCCGAGTTCACCCATCCTCGGTACCCAGGCTATTCATAAAATATATGATATCATATATTTTATGAATATCCTAGGTACCGAGGATGGAGTTCACCGTGTGTTAGGTAAATCTTTAAATGACCAACCATTTACCGTATTAGCCTATATATATGAGCCGTTTCACGAGAAAACCAACATTATGGACTCTGTGTAATGTATTGATCAAGATCAGCCTGCGCAGTCCGCGCGGGCTAATCCGGGTCGGCACATTCCGTCTCAGAGGGATAGAGGTATAGTGTAATGACTCCTGAAACAGAAAATCAACAGGAGGCGAAAAGTGTCTGCCCGCATTAGCCTACGCGGCATGCTTAGGCTGATCTGGGTCGATACTTTACGCCGAGTCCATAATGTTGGTTTTCTCGTGGAACGGCTCAAATATATATATATATATATATATACATGTATTTACGTGATCATAGAATACTTACAATTGGTAGTAATGGCTTTACCTACTTGGCATTCAGCATTACGACTGCCTCGCAGCTGTCAGAAACAAAAGGACCAGCAGTACACTCACTTAGCTTACCAAGGAAACGACTTGGTATTACTGGCATATTGTTGAAAGCGCATAAACGACATACAAGCATACTAACCATGTTAGCAGACACAGTCTTTTTTTTTAATGTAAGCTAATTATATAACAATGGTTCGGTGTCGCATTGACGGATTATTTAGCCCTTTCCAACATAAACCATTCAATGGATGCAAAGTTAGACGACTTTGAATACATGCCGCCAACATATTGAAAATCCCTTACAAATAAAATGTAATAATTGAATCGAGTAAAATACATTTTGACAAAAGAAAAAAAAATGCTCATAATATCAATTTCTCCTTTTGTCGCAATCATTTCACCATTCATCTGTTTCAATAAGAGAACGGTTTAAAGATGCTGAACTCCAGATGGAGATCATCATTTTGAAACGTGGAAACTTATGCAAATAATTGCTTCTAATGACAACTGTAAGTAAGTAATATATAAATCATGAAAATGTACAAAATGTGGCTAACTGTGTATGATATGTTTCACTCAGTAAAAATGAAGCATATACACGATCAATATTTAGATGTTTATTGTACTGGAAAGTTAAATTATTACTTTAATTTTATCCAAGAATTATGATTCTAATATTTCGAGACAACTTTTGAACAGTTTTAAAACTTTGACCTATACTATCTATACTTTGGAGGACAGCACCTTTAACCCTTCCGACCTGCAGACGCATTTTGATGCAATAACAGCAGACGACTTTTAAAAACATTGTGACCAAAGGTGAAATTGCTCATCATCCTTTGGCCACGATGTTTTCAACTTTATTTAAGAACTAAGCTATCTTTTATGGAGATTGTTCATGTTTTTGTCACTATGGTTTTTTTTTTTTCAAAGTCGTCTGCTGCAGATTTGTTGCATGTGGGAAAGGATTAAATTAAGGTGTATGATTCATAAAACATAGTGGGTAGACGAAGAGAAATTATACGTGTCTTCATCCTAATAACTTACGTCACGTCAAACGAAAACCGACCTTTTGGGGTTTTTGGTTATTGCTTTATTGTTTCTTTATTCATATTTTGTGTGTTTAACGCCGCTTTCAACACTATTTCAGCTCTATCACTGCGGTTTCTAAGGTAAGTTACGAGTTCCGCTGGTCCATTTATCCTGGACACCAGCGAGTTCATTGTCATGCTAGACCCACAATCCTATGCGCCAAGGAGGGAAACCCATTTCATAAAGTATATTTAGTTTTACCCGACCGGGGATCGAACCCGCCAACAAGGCAGCACGTTTGGAGGTTCTGTGAATTGAAGTTTTACTCTGTGTTAACCCTTTCAGCGCCGAATTGTTTAAAGTAGACTCTTCCATGTTCAAAACTCGGACGAAACTATTATCATGTTATAGGAATTTTGGAATATCTTTATAACTTACAGCCAAACAATGCAGATTTCAGGTGAGACAGCTCGTTACGAGCTGCCTCACCTGAATCTGTATTGTTTGCAAAAAGCTCAATACTGCCTTTTGCGCTGAAAGAGTTAAAAAAAAAATTCAGTTATATCACGACGATATAACTCGCAACCATGCTAACCTGTACTATGCTTAGGACGTGGGAGGCTGTACACAAAGTGTAATTGATCGTTTTATTGCTTTTGGGTTTTTCAGTCATATAACGGCGGCCAGTACACCTACTCATTTGTTCCCTATTCTGTGAAACACGCAACACAACAGTCTTTCCAAGCAACTGGCTGC
The DNA here is from genome assembly GCA_031761405.1 of Serripes groenlandicus. Taxonomy (NCBI): domain Eukaryota; kingdom Metazoa; phylum Mollusca; class Bivalvia; order Cardiida; family Cardiidae; genus Serripes; species Serripes groenlandicus. Next base: position 67,911 of record JASEVX010000568.1, read on the forward strand.
TATTCCACATAGACTGGGAAGTATAATACCAATAACGATCGTTTAACCCTTTACCTCATACGACAATCCTGCAGCAGACGACTTTGAACATATTTTGTCAAATCATGGAAAATCTCTAATATTGAATGGATAACCTATGACTAAAAGTGGAAAACGTTGTGACAAAAGGAGAAATTGCACGTTTTGTGCAATTTCTTCTTTTGTTACTATGTTTTCAAAAAGCCGTCTGCTGCAGAGGCGTCAGAAAGCGTCTATATGAGGGAAATGGTTAATAGTACATCGAGATTAAAAACCACTACCAACCTACCTGCTGGAGCTGAAGGGTTGCATTGTCTCCAATCGTTCAGACCCCTTTAGTCGCCGCTTACGGTTTTCAATCAAGGATCAGACTTGTGACTGACCTTATAATGGAGTGTGCCCCAGCCAGAGTTTCAGAAACAAATAATCACAGAAGATCTCGGAAAACCTCATACAAGCATGTTCTGCATAGATGTGCAGTTAAATAAAAACATGTTCGATTCATGTATAAAAATATACTTATGTTGGTTGTTAAGGATTGATTGATTGATTGATTGATTGATTGATTGGTGGATGGATTGATTGACCGATTGATTGATTGGTTAATTGATTGATTGATATACTGATTGATTGCTTTTTTTTTATTTATTGAATTTTTTTTTATTGATTTATTGATTGATTGATTTATTGATTGATTTGTTGATTTATTGATTTATTGATTGATTGGAGCTTAACGCCGGCATTAACGGTATTTCAGTTATATCACGGCGGCCAGTTACACCTAACTTATTTTTCCTGACTTTCTAGCACTATAGTAATACACGCAACACTCTACCAAGGCAACTGGCTACATTCCAACGTAGATTCTTTGACCGACCAACGCTAGTCACACTGATTTGTGTCAATCGTCGGACGGGATGACTGACCCGAGCCGTTGTTCGAACCTACTACCCCTGGACCTAAACCGACTGAGCTATCGCGACTCAACTGCTATTCCTGGAGCAACGCTCAAATTGACCTCTTTTTATCGCGTCGTTTTTTTGTAATTCTCAAATTAGCATGAAAGAACAAACTTAAACTCTGCAGATTAACCCTTCCCTACATGTATACGACACATCTGCAGAAAACGTCTTTGAAGACATCCAAACACAAATATGAAAATTCATTTCATATTGAAAGTAAAATTATTGAATAGATTTGAAAACTTTGTGACAAAAGGAGAAATTGCTCTTCATGAGCAATTTCTCCTTTTGCCACAATGTTTTAAAAAGTCATCTGCTGCGGAGGTATCAGAAAGCGTGTGTCTATGTATGTGTGTATACGTGTGTTTGTTGGAAAGGGTTAAAACAAATCAAAATGCTTATTCAGGGGAATATGTCAGACTAGGCACCCACGCACCTGAGTGTAAGCCGGAAATGAGCACTCCTTACACGAGGACCTCTCACCCCTTACATTACTTTAACAAGCGCGTCGTGCGATCTGGGGTCTCTCATTTAATTCTCCGGTTTGCTATCAAATAACGTTACACCGGCACACAAACTCACTGGGGCTGCACCTCTACTGTGTTGACATATCTTGCATCTAGGAGTATAAAACTTGTACACGGACAGTGAAGACTCTGGTGAGACTGTTGGGGTGTGCAGACTCGTCCGAGTACTCACTGTATGTACGAACGGGGCATCAAATACTCCTAATCGCTTGACATGGCTGATTTTTACATACTAGACTGGTAACAGACCGTCGTTTTTTAATTTTCGTTCACTGATTTTCTCCCCATTTCAAACCCACATGTCTGTATATTTGTTATACATTCAAACCTGTGCTAAAGACCACCTTTATTTAGCAGTTCCCTGTCTATAGCAACCACACTTTTAATTTCCCAATTATTCATTTTTCTGCACAAATGATCCTGAAATTAAAGACCACCTGTGAACAGAGACCAGATTGTTCTCTTCCAATGCTTGGTCTTGCAACACAGGTTGGACTGTATCTATGTGTGTCAATGACTTTTTAATTTGTATACGTCAAAATAAACATTCTATTCTGTTATAAAAAGAAAAAAAAATCGATTAGGTCAATAATTAACCAATGAGAATGACGCCTTCGGTTGGGAGATTGGTAGAAAAGTAGGCATTGTTCAAAACGTTGAAACATTCTATATGATAAAGCGTATATATAATACATAAAGTGTGCAACATCCGTGTTTTTTACTTAAAACTTCTTTACCACAATAGAAAATGCAAAATGTTTAGATTATATAAATGACCATTCTTTGCACAGTTTTATTAACTCTTTCAGCGCCAAAGGCAATATTGAGCTTTTTGCAAACAATACAGATTCAGGTGAGGCAGCTCGTAACGAGCTGTCTAACCTGAAATCTGCATTGTTTGGCTGTGAGTTTTAAAAATATTCCAAAAATCCTATAACATGAAAATAGAGTCGTCCGGGTTTGAACATGGAAGAGTCTACTTTAAACAATTCGGCGCTGAAAGGGTTAATGTACACTTTGACATTGAACTCCTATCGTATCAAACGTTATTACCCATTGTATATCGTTCAGACGCGAGTTAGGCCAACATCTGCAGCAACGTACTAAACGCTATAGGATGCAGTCTGTTTCAACAGCTCAGTCAGTAGCGACGCAGGCTGTTAATCCAGGGGTTGTGAGTTCAAATCCTAACTCGGCTAACCTTATTTCCGACGTTTAACTAAAGTCACGGTGACAAGCGTCATTCGTGGACTAACAGTCTATGTGGATAAAGCAGCCAGTTGCTTCGAAAGTATATGGAGTACTGGTGTGAGAAAGCTAGGGCACACATGAGTAGGTACTATGACTGAACAATTGTTAAACACCGCGTTAAGCCCCAATCAATCAATCAATCAATCAATCTGTTTCAACATATAGAGAATGTGAGGACAAACATTCAGTGCTGATATAAAAGAGAATAATTTTAGGGACTGATTCCAGTCTCAGTATAGACCCGCATAGAGACAGGGCTGTAAACGAACTAGATAGGAGATTAGCCACAAGAGGCGAATAGGGGTTGGTTCGTGTTGCATCCCATTAAAGGTTAACAACCCTTTCCCACATACAACAAATATGCAGCAGACGACTTTTAACACAATAATTAGACAACATCATGGAAAATATCTTTAAATTAAGTATATGATTTGAGAATTGAATTGAAACTATTGTGGAAAAAGGAGAAATTGCTAATCACGAGCAAATTCCCCTTTTGTCACAATGTTTTCAAACGTCCTCTGTTGCAAACGCGTCCGAATGCGTCTGTGAACTGGGAAAGGGTTATGCAATATGTATGTAATTTATATATGGTACATCTACGACTTTATATGACATGTAGACGAAATTGAATTCCTACAAATTCGCGTGTTCCGTCTTAAATTCTCTAATTGTTAAATTGGAAAAGCAGAAGCATGTACTTTGAGGCCGTCTTCTGAACAGGCGTCAACAGTTGTTTATGTCATGGGAAGGGTTGTTTAACCCTTTCCCACATACAACAAATCTTCACTAGACGAGTTAGAAAACATCTAGACAAAATAAGAAAACTATCTATAAATGAAAGTTTGATTATTGAATAGAGTTTGAAAAAAATCGTGTAAAATGCGAAATTTCCCTTTATGAGCAATTTCTTCTTTTATCAAAATGTTTTCAAAAGCCGTCTGCCGTCGAGACGTCAGAAAGCGCCTATATGTGGCAAAGGGTTAAAGACAAAAACCATCATGTATTTGTAAATAAACATCTTTTACCCAGCTCAAAGGGTTAACGCCGTTTTAAAGATGTTATCAGTCATATCACGGTGGACAGTTCCCATTCCCATGTGTTTCCTGGCCTTTTCATCACAGTTTACAAAACAACAATATTTCCAAGCAACTGGCTGCTTTTCCACTAAGACTGTTAGCCCAGTGGATGATAATGAGGGACGCTTGTCGCAATTACTTCAGACAATCATCTGAAAATGTTAATGCCCGGGGTTCGAGACCACGAAACCTAGATTGATAGCCCTAGTCGTTATGATGAATAATAAAAGTACTTGCCTTGTATGTGGTATGTTTATAAGGCAAACCGTTTGAAGATATCTCTCTAGGTCAAAGTACGCCAAATACATTCGTGGTCATGCTGAAAATAACTTTGTTTGCAAAGAACTTAGTGTAAACAATCACCAGAATGCATTGACGTATAGTTTAAATTCATTGTAAATGTGTATATTACATCACAATCACTGGACATGATTGATTTGATCACTTTTAGTATTTTGACCGTGTTTGAAAGTGAAAGTAGAGAATGTTAAAACACTTTCTTGCATAATGAATACCCTCCCCCCTTTTTAGTAGTTTGACCTTGTTTAAAAGTGATAGTAGTAAATGTTAAACACTTTCTTGCATAATGCATACCCTGCAGATTTGATTTATGTGGGAAAGGGTTAACGTTCGATGCTGTGTGATTCGTTGACTCGAAATCTAATTAGTTTCAAGATTAATCTTACTTTTTGTCCCATACCTGACTTTTAATGATTTCAATTTAAACTCAAAAAAGGTTATCAGATTAACTCTTTCAGCGCCAAAGGCAATATTGAGGTTTTTGAAAACAATACTGATTCAAGTGAGTCAGCTCGTAACGAGCTGTCTCACCTGAAATCAGCATTGTTTGCCTTTTATTTATCAAAATAGTTCAAACTTTTATTACATGAGCAATGGAGACGCCCGATTTTGAACATGGAAGACTCTACTTTAAACAATTCGGCGCTGAAAGAGTTAATGATTTCAATTTAAACTAAAAAAAGGTTATCAGATTAGTCGGTTGAAAACGTCAATACGAGACAGAACTGGGAATGTCGATTACGACACAATGTCCGGGTTAAACCGGGTCATGACACAGTGACCGGGTTTCACCGGGTTACAATGACATGCCTACAATCCACATTTACCATTACAGAATCCGGAAAACCAATCTTGAGATTACAAAAAAGGAATTTTCATTGATAAAGATGATACCAAACTTAGGTAATCCGTTTTATTATCGATATATAGAAAACATTATCTCTCACTTAGAGTGATATCTTTATTGCTAGACACTATCTCAATAGTCTAAGTATATCTCTCCAATTTAAAGACAGAGATATCTTGTTTAAGATGATATATATGTATATAAACATACATCTTGAATGTATCTTACTTCGATTAAGAGATGATTCTAATACTTTGAGATGTCTCTCTCTAATTTTGAAAGTGATAAGACATACCTTTTTTTCCAATAACTACATTGCACTGCAGGCACCCTCTGGTGGAGAATATGGTGGTAAAACGGGGAGGCAACTCTTCAAAGTATATTTTTGTTCTGAGTAAACACTTTTTAAAATCACGTACCCCTGTAATGCTCTGCTGACGACCTTTTTATACATTCTGCTAATTGCTGAATACTACATTTGAGCCGAAGATGCGCAAGTTTGTCTTCGGTCTTTACTGATCGCAAAAATCCTAAGATTCGTTTTCTAGAGCTGCACTTAATTGAATATATGAACCGTTCCGGTAGAAAAACAAAAACATTATGGCCTTTGCGTAATGTATCGACCCAGATCAGCCTGCACATAACGCGGAGGCTAATCCGGACGGACATATTACCTTTTCAGGGGGATAGAGGTATGGAGTAATGATTCCTGAAACAGAAAATCATCGACAGGAGGCGAAACGTGTCTGTCCGGCATGCTTAGGCTGATACGGGTCGATACTTTACGCAGAGACCACAATGTTGATTTTCTCGCGGGACGGCTCATATTTCGTTGTATGCTCTCTTAAATCGTTGATTTCTTGTGAACATGGACACTATATTACATGTAATATAGTGTCCCTTTTGTGAACAACCAAATATGTTCCATCAAAAGAATCGGTTTAACGTAATATTAATACAGCGTCTGATCTTAGTCTTCGCTGTTTGCTTTTTGGCAGACAGTCTCTGGTCACCGCTCTGGTAAAGTTATCAATAAGAGTGACGACCTTCGGGACTTTTCGACGACTAGTGAGGTTCGAGTTCAGCATACGGCGTCTCCGCGCTGCCTGTCCGGAATAATTCTAAGACAATAAAGACACATGTCAATGTTAAAGAGATATCTCTCTATTCTAGGGGAAATCAGGTGTAAAATAGTCAAAAACCAAACCAAAACAAAACACGGAAACTTGCAGTGCATGTAATAGTCTTGGTACAATCAAACAAATGAAATAAAGATCGATAATTAATTGATTTACATTCTTACTTAATTAACACGCGACCTCTAGGTTTTCTCACGAATGGAATTTTCTTTTCTTTAATTCTCTTATTGAATGACATCTTATTTTGATTCTTTTTTGCGACAGCTTTCGCTGCAAATTCAAAGGGTATCGCATGTTGTAAAATGCATACCATAGTGCAAGGAATGCATCCATCTTTGATTAATGAGAATTTACTCATTGTGAGGAATTTCTCATTTCCCCAGATATTTTTAAATAAAGTGTTGTATGTAGGATGTGCCCTCGCTCTCTGTGAAATTAGTTTGTCAATCTACAATTGAACCGTCCCGCGAGAAAACCAATATAATGGCATCTGCGTAATGTATCGACCCGGATCAGTCTGCGCAGTCCGCGCAGACTGATCCGAGCCGACACATTCCGTATCAGGGGGAATAGAGGTATAAAGTAATGATTCCTGAAACAGAAAATCCACAGGAGGCGAAAATTGTCTATATTGGTAAGCCTGCGCGGCATTCTTCGGCTGATCCGGGTCGATACTTTACGCACAGTCCACAATGTAGGTTTTCTCGCGAGACGGCTCAAATTTGATTTCATATATATCTGACTCTCAGTAAGGGAAGGTGTTCCATAGTGTAGCCAAGATGTTTTCAAAGTCGTCTGCTGCATACTTATCAAAGGGTTTATTATTACAGATGGCTCAACAATACCCCATTTTCCACCCTTACAGGCCGATTTGCACGCATCTGAAGCAGACGGATCTGTCACAGTGTGACGAAATGAGAAAATGCTTATTATGAGCAATTCCTTCTTTTGCCACATTTTTTTTCAATTATATTCAATAATTAAACTTAAATCTTTGATTTTGTTCCATAATTTTGCCGAGTTATTTTCAAAGTCATCTGCTGCAGTTATGTTGCATGCAAGAAAGGGTGAACCAAGTATTACATAAATTACCTTATCAATCTTAAGGTGACTTTTTGGTATTTGCTGGGTCAACACTTTGTTTCTGATAACAGCGGGGTGGTCGGAACCACCTGACAAAGACTGGCCACGCCACGGGACAATTGACCTTCGGGAGATTGTGACCAGTGAAGATCCAGATCATTTCTCTATACCTCTATCCCCCTGTAATAATTCCTAAAACACATACATTGTATAATTGAACCGTTCAACGAGAGTAAAAAAGCATTATTGACTCTGTGTAATGTATCGATCCAGATCAGCCGGCGCAGTCCGGGCTGACACATTCCATCTCAGGGGGATTGAGTTATTGAATAATGATTCCTGAAACAGAAAATCCACAGGAGGCGAAAAGTGTCTATCCGGGCTAGCCTACGCGGCATGCTTAGGCTGATTCGGTTCGATATTTTACGCACAATGTTGGTTTTAATGCCGAGTGCGGGCGTAAACAATCCCAACCAACAACATAGAGTGTGTACTTTGTGTGAAACAGGAGACATTGAAGACGAGTTCTCTTTTATTTGCAAATGTAGTGTCCATTCTGACATCCGAGTGACATTTATCGATAAGTACTATATCACCCGTCCAAATACGTTTAATTAAATTCAACAAACTTCATTCATCAACTTCACAGAAAACAATGAATAAACTATCAAATTATATATCTTTGGCAAGTATTCTATATATGTTCACCATGCATATAATTATAGTTATATACGAAATTGTTCATCATCAATGTAGTATATCGAGGGCTTGGCGTGAAACGGTTGTAACTAAAATCCTATTTTGAAAACCCTGGTTTAGGGGCAATTTTGACCCCTTTGTAAACAATGCAAATTTAGGTGCCATTGCTCAGAACGAGCAATGGCACCTTAATTTCCATTGTTTACTAAGGAAAATGATTTAACGCTAATAAAGACTTTATGGCAAGGTGATTAACCTTGGTAAAAAAATATCAATTTTAGTTACAACTGTTTCACGCCAAGCCCTCGAAATGGTATAACACACCAACACATTCTTACTTAACCTTTTCTCTCATACGACAATTCTGCAGCAGACGACTTTGAACATATTTTCTTAAACAAATAGAAAATCTCTATAATTGAATGGATAACCTTTGACTAAAAGTGGAAAACATTGTGTCAAAAGTAGAAATTGCTCATTTTGTCACTATGTTTTAAAAAATACCGTCTGCTGCAGAGGCGTCAGAAAGCGTCTATATGAGGGAAATGTAACCGTGTTTTATTTGCTTTATTTCATTTATAAATATGTTTTGTATGACGAGATACATGTTTGTTGTATAAGTAAATAAAATATATTCTATTCTATTATTTTATTTAGATGATAGCCCATCCTTTTACATGCATCATGAGTATTATTATTATTATATAATTTACTTACACATTATAATGTAAAAACACCCACATCAATCGGATATCTCACTTTAAAAAGAGGATTTAACATTAGTTCAATTGGATCGTAGTAACAGTCAAACAGTATAAACGTTGATCACCCGCCCCCTCCGAACCCCACCTGCACGACTCGATGGAGCAGTGATCAGAGCGTCCTCCTCGAGAGTTGGAGACCAGGGTTCGATCCCCACTTATAGTCATACAAATACTTTAGACATTATAGTAGTGGCTCCCCTCCTCGACGCTCATGGTTGCGGGGAAGTATACGAGACGTTCCAAGAGAAAACCAGACATTATTGACTATGAGTAAAGTATCGACCAGGATCAGCATAATCATGCCGCACAGGCTAATCCGAGCAGAAACGTTTCGCCTCTTGTGGATTTTCTGTTTCAGGAATCTTTACTCTATACCTCTATCCCTCTGATACTGAATATATCGACCCGGATTAGCCTACGCGGACTGATCAGGCTGATCTGGGTTTATACATAACGCAGAGTCCATAATGTGTCACAGGCAGTACTGGTTATTTATCCAAGAAACTCCATGCTATAACTAAATACTGTTGAAAACGGTGTAAAACACATTGATAAAAGAATGTTGATACAGAATTGCAAACCGTTTGTAGGAAATATCTATATATTTTATCATTTAATGATAAAATATATAGATATTTCCTACAAACGGTTTGCAATTCTGTATCAACATTAATATCTCTTTTTCAACAAAGTTTGCAAACATCATCTTTATTATGGTAAGGGTTCACGACGCATCGCGGTGCATTGTGTTGCGCTATGCGTGACGGCAACAGGCTAATCTTGGCGGGTTTTCACGACATTTGCGTGACAAGCAAGCCTATTTGGGAGTTAAACACGGTCCAGAAACAATGGGCTATGACCGTTGAACCCCAGGATCAAAGGTGCAGGGACGGTGAGAAAGGTGTCGAGGAATTGACGTCGGACAGCCAAACTGTCACTGCGAATTAGCTTAATTTATCCAGCGTTACGGAAGATCAAAGAACTTCGTGATATCCACTGCAATTTGGAATAATAGAGCTGTGCACGGAAATACAGCAACCATAACACGTTTTCGACCGATGTATAGAAGAAAACATCTTTTATTATAATGACTCTTGCATTAACAAATACGAAGCAAAATTGCAATACCATTCTCCACAGCTGGCCCGATGGGCCTATACTTTTAACTAACCATAAATGAATATATAATTATTTATAGATAATGTTTTAATCATAGAAATATATACATATATTTGGATGGCGGACTATATGGCGATAGTTTATATGAGAAATGACAACGTCTTAAGTACGCTTTTGCAATGTATCTGGTTACCTGGTGTGTTTATCTTTTTAACAATGTTTTCAATTAATCTGATATTGAATGAATTTCCATTAAAGAAGAATCGTGTGTGGATTTGTAGACAGGCCCGCGCACCCGTATGGACTGAACAGCAGTTGCAGTATTTGACGTCACTGCAACATATCTGTCACCTCGAATTAATGAAATGTACCCAGCGTTTACAGAGGATTAAAGGGTCAAGAGGAAATCACTGGAATGTGCAATAATGACTGGAGACATCGTCCTTGACCCTTAACAAGTGTTTGCATATTTGTTTGGTGATGGAGTTACTTGGGCTTTATTAAGCAAATACGCTTATTGTCATTGTTATTGTCATTGCCTGGTATATCACGAAACCAGCAAGTCAGTCATAATATTAATCCCACAATCCTGAGCGCCAAGGAGGGGAAGCCAATGCCACCATATTTAAGGCTTTGGTATTACCCGGCCGATGATCGGACCCCTGACCTCCTGCACCCGATGGTGGACGCCATTTTATACCGAGGCTGTCCATGAAATGGTCCACCTAAAGGTTTAGTACAAGCTCATCTAATTCTCAGCCACGTCGCAAGAAAAGTGCTCCTTTTGAGTTATATGAAATTAATAGCATTCTTATATAATCTAATTTTTCTCATGGACGTTATTTATAGCTTTCCGTGATTCTTACGCGACTAGATGACGGAACGTGAACAGAACCGGATCGGACCGCATGGTGTGCATGCGCATCAGAATCTCTTAAACCCTTTTCCAACATAAAACAGATCTGCGACAGACGTCTTTGAAAACGTCTACTGTCTAGGCAAAACTACGAAATTACTATGTTGTGGCAATATTTGTAAATTGCTCTTAATAAACATTTTCGCAATTCACTACAATGTTTTAAAAGTCATCTCGAGTGGGGAAAAGAGTTAAAACTGTTCGTAAAGTGCCGAAGTTCGATTTTTATGTGACGCGTTTTAATTTTTATCTTCATTTTATACCGGAAATTACCACGAGGTGACGGGGTTGTCGGACCCTTTACTCATTGGACGCCGAATGGTTTAAAGTAGACTCTTCCATGATCAAAATCGGGCGTCTTCATTTCTCATGTAATAAAAGTGTTGGACTATTTTGATAACTAAAAGGCAAACAATGCTGATATCAGGTGTGACAGCTCGTTACGAGCTGACTCGCCTGAATCAGTGTTGTTTGCAAAAGCCTGAATATTTAAAGAGTTAATACTGACGCCTATCTCGCCAAAAGTCCTAAAGTTAACCCTTCCCCACCTGCATTTCACACATATGCAGCAGTATGCTTATACAAAACATTGTGACAAAAGGAGAAAATGCTCATCATGACCAATTTTTACTTTTTGTCAAAACCTTTTTAGCTCTATTCAATAATTATTCTTTCAATTTTATAGATTTTTGCCATATTTTTGCCAAGATACTTTCAAATTCGTCTGCTGCAGATTTGTTGAGTGAGGGCTAGCGTTTAAACAAGATGTGATTTGTTGTCATTATTGGACCCTTATTATCTTTTCACACATAAAACTAGGTAATATGAACAAAGATAGTTTCTCACAAAATAAAGTAAAAGATAACATTAGTAATGATTTATTGCTAAAAACATACTTCTCGTACTTTTCCTTTGTAGTAATTACATACCAACCGCGTCTTCCAAAAGCGTTACACAGTTTATTTTGACTCTCCAATTTGGACGTCATTTAAAAGTTACATTAACGTACAAGTAGTTGGGAATACACTCGTTACTTTGTTCATCAAAAAGATGCATGCACGTTTATTTAACCCATTTCCATCTGCAGGCGCATTCTGAAGCATCTGCAGGCAGTCTTTTTTTTTTTTTTTGAGACATTTTGGTAAAAGGAGAAATTGCTCAGAACTCTATTCAATAATCGCATATTGATTGATATATATTGAGAGATATAGACATTCTATATGTTTTGCACAGATGATTCCAAGGTCTTCTGTCGCTTATTGCTGTATGTGGGAAAGGGTCGGTCAGCACATGGGCATCCCGCTGAGCCTTTATGTATGGACAGGTTCACCTGAGTGTTCACTGTGCGAAGAGGCAATATGACCCCAAATCGCTCGACGCACCTCAGAGGTCCGGATAAGGAGGGGGTAGTCAGCTCTTTTTTCCACCAATTTCTCTCTCATTATTAAAGCGAACCCTATGTTGTAGGTTACTCAAAAGAATCGTCTCATGGAGACGATTCTTTTGAGTACCTACAACATAGGGTTAGAGGATCAAATAAAGATTTTAGAACATGCAAAACGCCCCCCTTACCAAGAGCTCTGACGCACCCTCCTATCTTAACTAAGGAGGCAAGCCCGGATGGGAGCAATATTAGATATATATGAATATTAAATTAACCATATCTAGCTTTTAAATATGACATTAAACATAATAAATTTCGAGGAGCGTCACGCGTTTCGGGGGTTTCTTAATGTCTCGACGGTTTGAGAACATTAAACATATATATTGTCGTTAAACTCGTGGAGCTACACTTCTAGATTTTTTGCCAGAAGATGAATGTTTGTGTATTTGATATTTTGGCGGAAGGTGAAGACTGTGGTGAGACTGTGTCGTTGCTCAGTCGCATCGGAGTATTCACTGTACGCGGATGCATTAAGACCCGATTATAGAGAACGCGACGCGATGTATTTTATATAGGTGGTCGGCCATATTTCTTGATTTGATAAATGTATCTTCGTATGAATGACTCTTCACTCTTTCGCTGCCAAATGCAATTAAAGGCTTTTGCAAACAATGCAGATTCAGGAGAGACAGCTCGTTATGAGCCGTCTCTCCTGAAATATGCATTGTTTACCACTCAGACGTAAGATGTTATCAAATTCACCTGTTTAACAAAAATGGAATGGTCCAAATTTGAACTTGGAAGAGTCGACTTTGAGAAATTCGGCAGTGAAAGGGTTGAACCCGTACAACCTTCCTGCGTGATGTTAAACATGTGACCCTTGCCATGCTTACTTCATATAACCATTACTTTTTTATTTATTTATTGCATGGTATTTTACGCCGCTTTTACCAGTTTTTCTGTTACATCACGGCATATCCTGGGTAAATTACCAGTAAATTACCAGTAAATTACCAGTAAATTACCAGTAAATTACCAGTGCCACTGGTATTTTTCACTTTGGCACGAATGAGTCAGTCGTTTACCTCGGCGTCACACAGAGGGTAGCAATTGCTTCCACTTTTAAAGTGTCTTTGGTATGACCCGAATGGGGATCAAACCCTGCGCTCACGCCCCGAGACGGACTCCCCTTACCACTACACCATGAAGACGGACCATATAACCCAGTATGATCAATCCTGATGTTTTAAAGCATTTCTTACGTTTTAAAAGGTTAACCCTTTCCAACACACAACATATCTGCAGCAGATGACTTTGAAAACATCTAATCAAACATATAGAAAATCTTTTTAAATAGATTAAAATGTAATTATTTATTTGATACGGTTGGAAACATAGTCAGTGGCAAGAGTCGACTGCTTTAGAGGTTCTAGAAAGCGTCTGTAGGCGGTGAATGGTTAACCCTTTCCCCTCACACGACAATTCTGCAGCAGACGACTTTGAACGTATTTTGTCAAAACATAGAAACTCTCCATAATTGAATGGATAACCTATGACAAAAAGTGGAAAACATTGTGGCAAAAGGAGAAATTGCACGTTTTGAGCAATTTCTTCTTTTGTCACTATGTTTTCAAAAAGCCGTCTGCTGTAGAGACGTCATAAAAGCATCTATATGAGGAAAAGGGTTAAGAGATATGTTGTTTTTGGTTTTTTATCTTTTTGTACTGCCTGCAGTTGCAGACATACACATAGAGACCACGTCTGCGGCGTCTGATCTCGGTCTTCATTTATCGCAGTTGTAGTTTACCAACGTGCATAACATCATTACACAGACATGTTTTAATTATAGAATTGCGTGTACAGCAGGGAAATCGTACAGCCAAACTCGTTTCAGTGAATGTGCGAACAATGATCAGCCTGTATGAAACATACCCTCGTTTCAGAGCCTGACAGATGGTTCCGCGTCACACTGTCTTCGCACCGTCTCGCTGGAGGCTTCGTTGTCCGTCCGTATGTATGTAATTAACTCTTACTCACATATAAACGCTGTCTGACGCATCTGCAGCAGACGACTTTGGAAATGGAAAACATTGTGAAAAAAGGAGAAATTGCTCATGGAGAGCAATTTCCCCCTTTTGCCACAATGTTTTCAACTTTAATCAATAATACAACTTTCATTTACACAGATTTACCATATTTTTGACCAAATATATTCAAAAGTCGTCTGCTGCGGATTTTTCGTATGTGGGAAAGGGTCAAGATGTAACTTTTACGCTTAAATTACTTTATATAGCATTTCAACTAACTCGCTGGTGTCAGGATAAATGGACCAGTAGAACTGTTGATTTACACCCACGAAACACGGTGATATAACTGAAAAGTAGTGAATGCTGAGTTAAAGGTAACTACAAACAAACATTACCATCCGTTACGGACACGAGTTACGGAGAGTTACGGAGAGTTACGGAGAGTTACGGGGAGAGTTACGGAGAGTTACGGAAAGTCATCAAGATCCCGAATCACCGGACGTTGCTCAATTGTATATATATCTCATGACTGACAAGGTTAACATTAAGATGAATACACAAGCAACTTGAACTAAAGGTCACATAGAAAATTGCGTTTGATGGTAATCGAAAAATAATTGTGTCGGACAGATGATGTCTAGACATAAAAGAAAGCCGAAATGGCTTATCAGACAGTACAATACAGTCACTACGGTTACTGGGTCAGTGATATAACAGTGCGATAAAGCATGGTCTTTCTTCTGAAGGCATTAACAACGCGTTTAGAAAGGAAATGGATGGGGAATACTTAACCCTTTCCCTCATATAAACGCTTGCTGACGCCTCTGCAGCCGACGGCTTTTTGAAAAACATAGTGACAAAAGAAGAAATTGCTCAAAACGAGCAATTTCTCCTTTTGCCACAATGTTTTCCACTTTTAGTCATAGGTTATCCATTCAACTATAGAGATTTTCTATGTTTTGACAAAATATGTTCAAAGTCGTCTGCTGCAGACTTGTCGTATGAGGGAAATTGTTAACCCTTCACCACCTACAGACGCTTTCTAGAACCTCGTATGTCGTATGAGGGGGATACTTAAGCAACGCCAGGCAAAAGTGAGGACTGACTTCTCGTGAGGACTGACTTCTTGTTGTGAGAACAACGAGGATACAAACTGCCTCTTTACCCTATTTAACTTGCAACAAATTATTGAATTATGAGCAATTTCTCCTTTTGCAACAATGTTTTCAAACGTCGTCTGCTGCAGGCAAAAGTGAGAACTGACTAACTTCTCGTGAGAACAACGAGGATATAAAACTGACTCTTTACACTGTCCCCCTTACAACAAAGTAGTGAATTAAATTGAAAAACGTTGTTGCAAAAGGAGAAATTGCTCATCATGAACAATTTCTCCTTTTGCCACAATGTTTTCAAACGTCGTCAGCTGCAGGGAATCGTGTTTTAACACTTTCCCTCATATAGACGCTTTCTGACGCCTCTGCAGCAGACGTTTTTTTGAAAACATAGTAACAAAAGAAGAAATTGCACAACACGTGCACTTTCTCCTTTTGTCACAATGTTTTCCACTTTTAGTCATAGGTTATCCATTCAATTATAGAGATTTTCCATTATTTGACAAAATATGTCCTCTGCTGCAGAATTGTCGTATGAGGGAAAGAGTTAAACTGTAAGAGTAGCCCTTTGTGAATCTTATTTTATTCTAATATAATATATTTGAAAAAGCATGGCACGATGCAATCACCATGACACGCTACAAAACAGGAATCTGCCGTGTTCAAGTGAAAGCGGGCGTCCAGGGTTCAAATCCCAGCCGCGGCACGACGGTCATGGTGGAGTGCCCTTCGGCACGGTGCTTTTCCTAGCCTAATACTAATTTGTTTATCCGAGGATCATGAATAAGTAAACTGTCGCCGGTGATATAACTGAAAATCTGTTGAAAACGGCGTAAAACCCCAATAAAACAAATCAATAAACGCTACAAGACAGAGTATACTATATAATTCAAAGTAATTGAGAGAATTAGCAAGTGTTTGTCTTACTGCATCTTCGGACGGTGACGACTCAGCTGAACCCTCCATGTCCGGATACAAACAAAGGGTAAAAGTGTGCCACTTCTGACGAAAAGCTAGATGTGTATCCCCTCTATTACCCCTATCTATATTACGCTAAAATCGTGATGCAATAAAAACCCAAATCGTCACGGCTGGATCATAGGCTTTAAATCATTTTTTTTTTTTTTTCCAATAACCACTTCGATAACCAAAAGAGACCAGCGTCATTCTCCTTAGACCTATCACCAATGGGCTATAACAGTATGTGTAGAAAAGCATACAGTACTGCTGTGAGGAAGCATGGACATACGTGGATATGTGAACTGGCCGCCATGATATAATTTAGTAATCAATTCAATTCAAACCAAACAACCATTTTTATGAAAATAAAATAAAATTATGATTTTTCATTTTGGACGAGTCTAAGAGATTTAGTTCGGGTGACGGACTCCTTTGTGGTGATGTTAACCACAAAACCAACCACGTGACATTTGCGACCAATCAACGATACTGTATATTAGCTATCGTTCTTGTCTTACATCCAGACCATGTTTGCAAAGTACTTTGCAGTTCAATAAAAGGGTGTATAGACAAAACTAGACCTCCCCCAATAAACCCCTGTAAATATAAACATCCTCTATTAGGGTCTTATCCCGGCCCCTTAAGTGACCTACTTATAGATAGCTAGAACTAATTGTGTTTTTAAGACTACACTAACTTTAGTACCATACCTTTTAAACAGTCATCTTCAGTAAACTTGACTCTTTCCCACATACAACAAATCTGCGGCAGATGACCTTGAAAACATCTAGACAATCAGGTGACAAGTCTCTTAAAATTAAAGTATAAGTGATTGACCTATTTTAAAATATTGCTGCATAGACGGAAACTGCTTATTATGAGCGATGTCTCCTTTTGTTAGAAAATTTCAAATGTCGCCCAATGCAGTTGTGTCAAAATACGTCTGCCTGTGAGAAAGGGTTAGATAGCCATCTTATGTCATCTTAAACTCTAGGAGTAGGCTATTGTAGGAGAATTTTATTAAATTTTATTTTATTTTATTATACTATAACTGCAATCAAACTGGGAATGGTTTTACTAGTAGGGCCATTAACTCTCTCGCTACCAACGACAATTTAAAGCTTTTGCAAACAATGCAGATTCATGTGAGACAGCTCGTAATGAAAACTGCGTTGTTTGCCACTTAGACATAAAACTTTACAACATGGTCTTATGTTCAACATGGGAGGGTCGTTTTTATGGAATTTAGCAGAGTTGATTCAAACTTGATCCGGTGACGAGAAACTACATCTATCTATCTATCAATATATCTATCAATATATC
Source organism: Serripes groenlandicus (assembly GCA_031761405.1). NCBI lineage: Eukaryota > Metazoa > Mollusca > Bivalvia > Cardiida > Cardiidae > Serripes > Serripes groenlandicus. The sequence continues at coordinate 85,421 of JASEVX010000568.1, forward strand.
TATCAATATATCTATCAATCTATCTATCTATCTATCTATCTATCTATCTATCTATCTATCTATCTATCTATCTATCTATCTATCTATCTATCTATCTATCTATCTATCTATCTATCTATCTATCTATCTATCTATCTATCTAGCTATCTATCTATCTATCTATCTATCTATCTAGCTATCTATCTATCTATCTATCTATCTATCTATCTATCTATCTATCAATCTATCTATCTATCTCTCTCTCTCTCTATCTATCTATCTATCTATCTATCTATCTATCAATCTATCTATCAATCTATCAATCTATCTATCTATCTATCTATCTATCTATCTATCTATCTATCTATCTATCTATCTATCTCTCTATCTCTCTATCTCTCTATCTCTCTATCTCTCTATCTCTCTCTCTCTCTCTCTCTCTCTCTCTCTCTCTCTCTCTCTCTCTCCCTCTCTCTCTCTCTCTCTCTCTCCCTCTCTCCCT
>JASEVX010000569.1:0-85331 GCA_031761405.1 Serripes groenlandicus
AGAGAAAGACATAGATCAGCTAGAGACAGACAGACAACGAGAGAGTGTGTGTGAGAGAGCGAGAGAGAGAGAGAGAGAGAGAGGAGAGGAGAGAGAGACAGAGAGAGAGACAGAGAGAGAGACAGAGAGAGACAGAGAGAGAGACAGAGAGAGAGATAGAGAGACAGAGAGAGAGACAGACAGAGAGACAGAGAGACATACAGAGACAGACAGAGACAGACAGACAGACAGACAGACAGACAGACAGACAGACAGAGAAAGACATAGAGCTAGAGACAGACAGACAACGAGAGAGAGAGACAGAGAGATAGAGAGAGAGACAGAGAGACAGAGAGACAGAGAGAGAGAGAGAGAGAGAGAGAGAGAGAGACAGACAGACAGACAGACAGACAGACAGACAGACAGACAGACAGACAGACAGACAGACAGACAGACAGACAGTTATACAGACAGACAGACAGACAGACAGACAGACAGACAGACAGACAGACAGACAGACAGACAGACGGACAGACAGACAGACAGACAGACAGACAGACAGACAGACAGACAGACAGACAGACAGACAGACAGACAGACAGACAGACATATAGACAGACAAACAGACAGACAGACAGACAGTCAGACAGACGGACAGACAGAGAAATACATAGAGCTAGAGACAGACAGACAACGAGAGAGAGAGACAGAGAGATAGAGAGAGAGAGAGAGAGAGAGACAGACAGAGAGACAGAGAGAGAGAGAGAGAGAGAGAGAGAGAGAGAGACAGACAGACAGACAGACAGACAGACAGACAGACAGACAGACAGACAGACAGACAGACAGACAGACAGACAGACAGACAGACAGACAGACAGACAGACAGACAGACAGACAGACAGACAGACAGACAGACAGATAGACAGACAAACAGACAGACAGACAGACATACCCAAATTAATAACCCCCCTTTTTTCTTCGAAAAAGCGGGGGGGATAATTAGTAAGTCCAGGGTGACATATTCTGAGCACTCTCTGCCCGCCTTTGAATTCATAAAAAAGTCCAGGGTGACCTATTCAGATCACTCTTTGTCCGTCTTTGAATTCATAAGAAGTCCATGATGCCCTATTCAGATCACTCTCTGTCCGTCTTTGAATTCATTTTTCAGGAAAAACACGCACCCCACAAGTACTCTCTCATGCGGACGAACAGACAGACAGACCCAAATTAATAACCCCCCTTTTTTCTTCGAAAAAGCGGGGGGATAATTAGTAGGTCCAGGGTGACATATTCTGAGCACTTTCTGCCCGTCTTTGAATTCATAAAAAAGTCCAGGGTGACCTATTCAGATCACTCTTGGTCCGTCTTTGAATTCATAAGAAGTCCATGATGCCCTATTCAGATCACTTTCTGTTCGTCTTTGAATTCATTTTTCAGGAAAAACACGCACCCCACAAGTACTCTCTCATGCGGACGGACAGACAGACAGACCCAAATTAATAACCCCCCTTTTTTCTTCGAAAAAGCGGGGGGGATAATTAGTTGGTCCAGGGTGACATATTCTGACCACTCTCTGCCTGTCTTTGAATTCATAAAAAAGTCCAGGGTGACCTATTCAGATCACTCTTTGTCCGTCTTTGAATTCATAAGAAGTCCATGATGCCCTATTCAGATCACTCTCTGTCCGTCTTTGAATTCATAAGAAGGTCCAGGGTGACCTATTCAGATCACTCTCTGTCCGTCTTTGAATTAATTAGTAAGTCCAGGGTGACATATTCAGATAGCTTTTTGTCTGTCTTTGAATTCATTAGAAGGTTCAGGGTAAACTATCTCTCTGTCCGTCGTCAGACCGTCGTTCATTTTTAGCTTCAAAAACAACATCTTCTCCTAAACCCTTAAGCAAATTCCAATCAAAACGTCATAGAACTTGTTCCTTTAGTGATCCTCTTTCAAAATTGCTCAAATATTTCAATTAGATAGAGAATCTTGCTGCAGCTTCAGAAAGGAGGATTGACAAAAGCTTTAAACTATTCTGTTCTAAATCTGCTCCTCTGATTTATTTAAATTTCTTTTGTGGTCCTGTACAGAACAATCCAGCCATATTGATTGCTTCAAAAATATGGTGTGAATATGTGATCAGAGAAGGGACCAAATTACACAGCAAAACATATAGTCCTATGAAAGTGCATGTCTGCTTTCAAGAGCATATGGCAGAAATATATCCGTTAACGACCCTCTAGATTATTTGTTCAATCCACACTAATTGGTTGAAAAACATAGCTTACAGGCGGCATGCGAAAAGGGATAAAATGACAAAACTATAAGGATTCTTCTCTTCTGAATGCTCGCTTAATTCCAAGAGAATTACAGAACTGTTTCTAATACGACCCTCAACAAAAACATCTCAAGCAATATAGATTGGTTTAAAATCATGGCTGCCAAGTGGCTTCAGAAAAGGACAACATGAAAACACTTCAACATTTTGTTTCTCTGCAGAAATTTGTTTTCAAGATAATTTGGTAGAATTGTTTCTAAGGTGACCCTCCACAAAATATATTAAATCAAAATCTGGGCAACCACAGAAATAGGAATACACATATATATTTTGTTTATATCATTCTCTTCTGAATCAGCTTGTCTGATTCAGGTGATTTTGCAGAACTGTAATTCATGTGACACTCTGCATAAATTGGTCAAAGCATAATGATTGGTTGAAAAGTATGGCTACCAGGGATTCGATCTTTCCACCGTTTTTATCTATTCATTTTCGTGCAATTACTGGTTACTTTTGACTTTTCAAAGTTTTTACAAATGTCCTTTTACTGATCTGCTGTTTTCGATTTATGTCACACTCTTGTTTAAGTTTACTCCATAAAAGCAATTTTACATCAGACAATCGATCATATATTTTTGAACTGCTACAACGACAGCTAGAAACAAATCAAACATACCATAATTTTCCATTTTGATATATTTTTATTTATTGACATTCCAACTGAAATAGAAAAGACAAGGGCGTAAGGAATGCATATGAAATAGATGTGAGTGACTGCGATGACACCAAGAACATGTTACTTCATGTGTGTCATGAACTATGATGCCTTAGACCACTTACATCACCGAAAAAAACTTATTGGATTATACAACAAAGATGATTATATTTGAAGCTATCCATAATTTATCAAATATACATTTCAGACACAAAAAGATTCATTAACAGTACAAAGTAAATGATTGTAAAATGGTTAACATGTTCTTTAAGTTGTCATGACTATACACGAAACACAACATAACACCTAAAGATACCAAATAAAGTGTAAATAGGTCCCAACTATCTGATCAGTACCGATTTTTATATAAGGTAGTCATTGACGTCACAGTTATTACTACGGTTGTTATGGAGACAAGGGCAAACATGAAATAGTTCGCGAAATATCCAAGAAATAGCAAACTGTATCTTTTCCCAGAAACAAAGAAACTTGTTTCATGACCGACGGATTCACTTGAGTAATCAGTATCTTTTACGCCATTAAGACCCTCTTCATCCATTCCGTTTATATCCTTACAACTTTCGTGAAATGATTCATTGGTGTCAATTGACTCGTGTTCCGTAGATTCCTTTTGAGACGTTTTCGAACTGTATGAAAGCATTCCAAGTACGGTACATACAACTGAGACACACGACAAACCTAGCATTACAGCGATGCAATTAACAAACACTGAACTATGTTTTGATGTTTTCGGTAGTGTGTCGTTCGCATACGTCAACAAGACTGTGTATGACAGTAGTATCGCTGTGCTATACGTCATCTTCTCACCCGACTCTTGTGGCAAAATAAAGCCAAAACAGTTTAGAATTGATAGAATAATCACTGGCATTATCATAGCAGTGATATAGTAGTCGGAGCGCCGGGTAAGTTCTAACCTGAAAATAAGCATTGTCGCCGACCCTATGTCCCCACTCTCGACGGACGTATTTGATACCATCCATAATCCATTTTCGACAAAGTCCTCCAAAGCAACGACTTCACTTGTTGCTCTTATGTCAGATTGGGGACGCCCCTGTGACCATGTAATGATTTGTATTGAGCATGTCTGTTTGTCAAAAGGAAAAAAATCCGTGTCTATTTCACACAAAGTTAGGGCCCTTACCCCAGGCCACCAAGTCGCGTGCCCATCGTTGTTAATTCGAATAAGCAAATTGCTATACCCAAGGGGTTTAAATTCCTCCGCGGAGTTTAATACTACCAGGTCCGGAACCCATATCTGCTCCTGTCTCATGTATGTTTCTGTTATGTTATCATCGTCTAAACTCTATTGCAAGCGTTCGTCTGTCCATGTGACTGTCATAAAGGAATTCGTGGTAAGAACCCCGGTTATTTCGTCAAATTCTGTTAATGCCAACAAGTTCATATTCACATCGGCAATAAGTGTGTCTTGTCCATTTGTTGGAGCAACATTCTTGTTATATCCGTTCAAAAGAGTGCGTTGCAATTCAGTTTGATCAATGCATCCTACATATTCTAAAACAGTTAAAAAGTATACAACTATTTGCAAGGATGCCGTGTACAAAGAAGCAGTCTCCATTATGTTTGATGTCATGACATTGATAATCATTTGTACACGTATCAGTCTTAAATGGATGTTCTGACTGACTGAATCACTGGCACTGAGTGAATACGCATAGTGGCGTGATATTTAAATGTAGGTACTGGTTTATTTTTCCAATATCGTCGCACAGTAGGGTTCGGGAATTTTACACTGGTCTAGTACCCCGTATATTCAAACGGACACATTGGATCATCTGTTTATTTGTATGTGTAAATGGGGATCAAGAACGTGATGTAAGAGTCTAGTACTCAGTCGATAAACAATTTCGCATTTAATTATCTCTCTGATAATTGTTATTAGTGTGTTGAAGGGATCCAGAACGTGAGGCAAGAGTCTGGCACCCGGTCGGAATTTTGAAACGAATGGATTCATTTGACCGTTGACATGCCAATCTTATTATTCTCACCTCTTGTTTGAATATCAATAAAATACAATACAATATTTTGTTTCGAGTCTCAGTAGGTACATATCAAATGCTAACGTTAAAAGGCAAAACTTTAGGTAGGGATGCAGTCATTGAAATCAACTTAGAAATGCATTGGTCCCAAAATCCTATATGTTGGGTTATGTTATTATGTTACATGTAAAATTGCACTGACACGAGGACATCTTTCACTGGTCCGAAACAAAAGTTACTAGCAGGAGACCATGGGACCACTGCTAATTTCACAGACTGCGGATGGCATTCTTTTATATCACCATGCACATCAATGTTATCATTCCTGGACGCGAATAAAAGGCGTTGCCACATCTGACCTATGACATGCCATTGCTGTTTCCGCTTCTATTAAATGTAAAATAGAAAAGAAAATATAGTCCCAATGTCGTTTTTATTTACACGTGAGTAGAAACGAAACAAAATGTTTTAACTCATTAATGATAAATATCAGTTGATTATATCCTGATGAATTCACTGTTTTGAGTCTAACAAGTGATAATGTTCACTGTTTTGAGTCTAACAAGTAATAATGTTCACTGTTGTCCCTGGCTCTGACTCTTTAAGGCAACGGGGAACAAAATAAAACAATTTTGAAGACAAAATCTACAAATGTACACTTAAGAAAAGACATTTAATAGAATGTTGAATATGTTTGAAAATCTTAGAACAATTGTCACATTGTTCTCCTACATGTGTTTTATACTCGCAAGCTTGACTTTTTATGTCACCGGTAAGGCAACGGGCTTTAATCTGACTTGTTATGTCACTGGTAAGGTAACGGGTGAACAAAATAAAACAATTGTGTAGAAAATATCCTCAAATGTACTTTTAAGAATAACATTTTTATAGACTGTTGAAATGTTTAAAAATCTTACAACAATTATCACTTTGTTCTCCTACATGTATTTTATACTCGCAAGCTTGGGCTTTACTGGTTTAAGCTTTTTTCTTTAAATACACACATTTCCTATCTAAAGGGAATAACGCAATACTAGTGTATATTTTGATAGTATTCTGTATATGTTACCCACGTTAGGAAAAACAAGACTGCAACTACAACCGCAAACGAAAGCTGCTCGTAGTCTTTTTCGTGGAAATGTGAATAACATTTAAAACTATCAAAGAATACAACAGAAATCCCATCTTCTGTTTTATTTTCGTTTTTTCTTTATTTACTAAATTAAGACGTGTTTTGAAGATGACAAAACGAAAATGAAATCAGCATGAATTAAGCAATCACTCGAGCACTTATACAATTTCAGGCATTGCTGTTTTCCTTTCTACTTTGAAATATCATGAGATCACCGTATGCCATTTTAGGACTGGTAAGGGAAATAAAGATATGCTTTGATTGCTCGTGTAGCCCTTTCCAACATACAGATGTATTCTGATGCTTCTGAAGCAGACGTTATTGTTAAACCACTGTGGCAAATGTAGAAGTTGCTAATGTTGACACATTTCTCCATTTTCCACAATGTGTTCAAGTCCATTCCATTCCATTATTATACTTTCAGTTTTAGAGAATTTCAGTCACTTCTTTATTTCCTGATGTTTTGCAGATGTATTTATGTGAGAAATGGATAGACAAATTAAGCCAAATGTTTTTATTGACGAACATAACGAATGTTTTATAATCCTTTAATGGTGGACATGGTTCTATATATATATATATATCATAAACTGAAAGTTATAAAAATGTATATAAAAAAGGATATTACACATGAATATCATTTTCCTTTTGACAATTGATGAAAGCAATGTATGTAAAGTTTGGCCAATATGAAAACTTGATCATGACTATGTTATCATAATTACTGTAGATTTGGTTTTCGTTAGCTGTACACACTGGTGCCTAGTCGGCCATTTACAATACTATTTGGACAGAATTACATTTCTTAGTTCTTTGTAATAGAGGCAGACTAAAATAAAATGATAATCATTATGTTGAAATGCTTTCAATTTCTTGTTTGACATACTCTGCTGTTGCGTAGACTGTTGTTACCGCGACCAGATACTAATAACTCAAAATGAGAACACCCAATATAACCACAGGTACAATAATTCGTTACAGAAAGCGGGGTCTCGGTAGCCACGCGGGATTTCTAAGGGTTGTGAGTTCGAACCTAAGCTCGTCTGACAATAGTCAATGGGCTATCAGTCAATGTATAAAAGCTGCCAGTTGCTTTGAAAGACAACTGTGTGGAGTACTGGTGTTAGAACGTCAGGAAACACGTGAGTAGGTTAACTGTGGGTGAAAGTCAACTGTGTGGAGTACTGGTGTTAGAACGTCAGGAAACACGTGAGTAGGTTAACTGTGGGTGAAAGTCAACTGTGTGGAGTACTGGTGTTAGAACGTCAGGAAACACGTGAGTAGGTTAACTGTGGGTGAAAGTCAACTGTGTGGAGTACTGGTGTTAGAACGTCAGGAAACACGTGAGTAGGTTAACTGTGGGTCGTCGCCGTATGACTGAACACATGTTTAATACGGCGTATTACTCAATCAGCCGTTACATTGTAATTTATACCCATAATTATTAGAATGTTTTCACATGTTTGCGTGATATTATTTGAAAGGCTTCTGTCGATTTGTTATACGTCTGAAAAAAATTCTTCACGGCACCAATTATTAGAAACCAATACAATAGAATGTTACTGACACGTATTTCTAAAATGTTTTGTTTACACTCTGAATAGACGACTAATTGGTCAATTAAATAGATCAATGGTCAAACCACGTCACACGGAAAGCGACTCTGAAGGGTATCTAAATAATGCAAATGATGATCAAAATTCCGAATTACTTAAATAATCGGCTCTTTGTCTTCGCCATACACCTGGAGCTTATATGATATTTCTTTACGAAATTGAGAGATTCTGATCAGATAGTACAGAGACGTAGGCGGATCAAGATCTTCGCAGATCGGAACGCCTCGAAGGTCGATCCTGCAGGATGTGACTCAGTGCCATTCCCAAATATTTTCACAATTGTTTCAAAATTGATTTTTCGCCGATTTCAACGGTTTATTTGGTATACCACAGCTTATAGCGACTGGAATCAAGAAGACTAACCGTCACAAAAAAAGGAAAATAACAAATGTTAAGAAACTGAGTGTTATATTTGTATGTGGGGCATTGACATATTATCACTAACAGATTAAATATCCTTAGAAACGCCGAGATATTGCTGTGTTCGCTATTTTCCCATAGCTAATTCTACCCCTTGACTAACAGTGTTAGTTAAAAAATATCTGTTATCTCTCTCTGTCCGTCTTTGGAATAATCTGAAATTAGCATTGTTTGCCACTTAAGACATTTAATTTTTCCAAATTTCCTATTGAACGCAAAATTGAGTGTAAAAAACATCAGAAATTAGGACATTCTATAAAGTATAATCATTGAAAACAGTTGAAAACATTATGGCAAAAGGAGAAACTGCTAATTCTGAGCAATGTCTCCTTTAGTCACGATGTTTTTCAAAAGTCGTCTGCTACAAACGCGTGGTCGACGTGTTCAATACAAGGGTAAATTCATTTTCTGTTTATATTTGACCAAACTTTCAAAAGATTTATTTGTTTGTTATAGAATAAATTGTAAAAATAATTTCTCACAAACCTGCATAAAAATCCCTTATAATCCAAATGATTTCTCACAAACCTACATAAAAATCACTTATAATTCAAATGAAATCGTCCAATTTCACAAACACAAAAGGTTACAGATTTTAACACCGAAATTTGGGAGAGCCTATATATGGAAATGGGTACGTCATAGCGCTTGAGGATTTTACTCAAATCAACCGCGTCAGCACAAATTCTACATTTGGATAGTTTTAGTGCTAATTGCATAATAAGATCAATTTGCATTTTTGTGTTGTAGGTATTTGGTAATTAATCGTCCCAAGAGGCTTACAGGGCGATTCACGACTAAAAAGCAAAGATCAGACTAATCTCTTTCTCGCAAGGTTTTCCCCCTTTGCGTATGGTCTGTTACAAACCCTTTACAAGACAAATTTGGGACAAAAGTGAAATAGATTTTCCGAATTTGTTATGTGTGGATAATCCAAATTAATTGGTGGGTATACCGATAATCATAATATATTATATATGTCATAATTTAAATAAAACGGAATGGGATGCAAATAAGACATAAGGCCTAATGGACAGTTTCGGACTATTGACCCTTTCCCACATACGGTAAATCTGCACCAGACAACTTAGAAACCATCTAGGCAAAACTGTGTACAAAACTCTTACGGTTGATTTGATTTATTTTGACACTATTTCAACAATTAGTTGTAACATCTTGCTAAATGAAGGTATAATTTATGGTCATAAAGTAGAAAACATTGTAGCAAAAGGATAAATTCCTTGTGAGCAATTTCTCCTTTTGTCACAATTTTTTCAAAAGTCGTCTGCTGCAGCAACTTTAAAATGCATATGTTATAAGGAAATAGTTAACAAAATATGGAGTCTACCCACCCATTGAATAGTACATTTATTGTTTTATTGAAAAACTTTAATAAGATTAATATTGACTGTACGAACATTTTAGAAGTGCCCACATTTTCTCTCTTGTCAGTGTTTCGGATTACGTTAACATTGAAATGCGTTTCCTTGAATTTCTGAATGCTAATCGCGCCAAGAGTTCACATTATTGTCGTCCACTCGAGATTGTGCGTTTGTAATCCGACAGCTTTTATTTTTTTTCAACTGGTCTATTTGCCAAAATAATTTTAACTCTTACTATCATTTATGGAGTTTTCTATGTTTTGCACTTGATAATTTCAAAGTCTGTCAAGTTAAACTTCATTGAAATCGTTGTGACAAAAGGAGAAATTGCTCATATTGAGCAATATCTGCATTTGTCACAACACTTTTCAATTATCATACGATCATTTATAGAGACTTTTTGTATTATTTGACAAAACATAATCATAACAGGGTGTGTGTTTAACAAGAATACTTTTTGGTACAAATTAAAATTTATCATAACCTCTTGTTCATTTATCTTTAGTATTATATAAGTCACTTTCCATGATCAGTTTAACTCTTAATCATCTCATTCACTTACAACACTGACCCTGCCAGGTTAAATATCCTACATAAAAGTTCAAATACCGATATCAGCATTACTGACTACAGTTTAAATCGTTCTTATGTTTGTGGATTTTAATGTTCTTTTTTTCTTATTTCTACATGTGCAACGAAATATTGCGGAAACTCTTTGACGATTTGCTTCAAACATTCGTCTTATAGAATAAATGGTATGTATAAGCAATCCTCGACACTGAAACAAAGCCTAACTTGGGACCCCAAATCGTTAAATACTAATTTTTGAACTTAGACTTTTCCGGAGAAAGAATAATTCGTATGAACTTGACGTTGCTTGTTTCATTCAAGTCTAGCATATAGTGTAAACAATCTGGTTTCAACGTTCTGAGGGATACTATTTACCGATTGAATAAACTGCTTGACCCAAAAGGGATGCAAAATAGAAAAATATGGAACGCCTTTACTGTCTTACTATGTTGTATTGTATTATACGCAGTTCATTTTCATGTATACGAGGTACATATTTCATTTGACGTGGTACATTTTGCATGATATGCAGTGCATTTTGTATAATATATAGTGGTTATTTAATAAAATGAAGTGCATAAGTATGAAGATACAGTAGTATAACCACTATATAGTGTGCAAACAACGTCATATGCAATACAAACAACATTATATGCAGTCTATTCTTCAATACGTGGGGTGGTACTTTGATTATATGCGGTGGTTTAAACTTTTATACGCAGTGCATTTACATTGGGGATGATCATATCATAATTATTTCCGGAAATTACCGAGCATGACAGATAGGTTTGAACATTAACACCGTCTAATCCATTTTAAAAAGGCCTTGTGGAACAATCTTTATGAAAAGTGTACACATTATCTAAAAGGTCGAAATGCAGAATGTCGTCTATGCAGACGATCTCTAATTCCTGAAGCAGACAACTCTTGAAATCATTATGGTCAAAGGATAAATTGTTCATCTTGAGAAATTTCTCCATTTGTCACAATGCGTTCAACCATCCCCTCTTCAATAATTATACTTTCATTTATTAAGATTTTCTATAGTCTTGCCTTAACGTCATCTGATGCATACTTGTTGTATTACGGAAAGGATTTAAAAATGCGGTTAGGTTACCAGTTTATGATAATGTTTCCTCATAAAAACAACTTTAAATACCTCAGCAGCTTCTGGAAATAAGAGAAATAACTTGAAAAGTGATTTACATGATATATTTGATTTTGTCTTTGGGAAAATGCATAACTTTTTTTTTCTGAACAGTGTAGGTTCAAATCAGCCTGCATATTTGCTCTGCTTATCATAATCGTCACAAGTTGACTGAAGCTTCTAATAAGCATATGTAAGTACATGTAATAATCTACTCCTATAACATAAGCATTCGAGCTTGTGAGAGGTCATATATTATTGGACTAGTAATATTCAGACTTTAGATTTTAGATTTGATCAGACTGCAAATCATGCCGAATGAACAGACCAATCTCGTCTAGAGCGGATTTCCGTGCAGACGACGACATTTCTGCCCCTCGTGTATTCAGAACATTGTGTACATATCTATTTATAAATTATTCAAGCGCTTTTTTTTAAATTGAGTAAACTGTGTAAATGTTAATATCTGTCTGTCTGACTCGGTATTTTCCGGATAAATAATTAAGGAGAATGCCGGAAAGTATAATCATCCTAATGACAAATGCACCTCATATAAAGCTGTTTACACCATGTATACATTAGTATGGATCGAACATATTGCCAAATGCATTGCGTACTATGATGTTTTATGAACACATACATAATAATTCACCAGGTATAAAGATACGTGCAGGCACTTCATATATTAAAACATACATCGCATATATTGACTAACATGCAACGTATACATGTAAAAATACTGCATACACACACAAATACACCACATATAATGTCATTTGTACTGCACAGTATATAGTTTGTATTGCACATGACGTTGTTTATACAACGTATAATGGTTAAACACTATTTTGCACTACATATTATTCAATAATCACCACACATAATAGAAAAGGCACTGCATATCATGAATAATGTACCACGTCAAATGAAATATGTACCTCATATACGTGAAAATGTACTGCATATAATACAATACAACATACTAAGACAGTAAAGGCGTTCCATAGAAAAAGAAGAACAAGGAGACGGCATTAGTCAAGTCATACATCGCATGGTTGAAAAAGCGTCTTCAAAGTAGTAATCGATTTGTTTCGCGTTACAACGATTTTCTGTCGCGTTACAACGCCTTTTTTAATTAGCGTTAATACGCCTTTGAAACGCGTTACTATGCCTTTCTTTCGCGTAAAAACGCATTTGCTTTTTGTTTGTGTTACTACGTCTTCTTTTTTCGCGATATTACGCCATTGGTTCGCGTAACTACGCATTTTTCGCGTTATGACGCCCTTATTCTGCGGAACTACGCATTTATTCACATTATAACGAGATTACTTTGCATTTTGTATGCCTTTTTTGCGTTATTACGTCTTTACAATATTATTTTTTTCAATCTGATAGTCCTAAAAGGCCTTCGTACAAAGTAGATACATATATTTGCCAAATGAATACATAAATCGTTATTTTCTGACCAGTTCATTCGAATGCCGAAAGCGGTTTCTTCATCACAAACAAAAGAGCCATGTGATGTACTTGGTAGTTTATAACAAGCAACTGGTTTTTTGTGTATGATGCCTAACGATGAACGTGGCTAAAAATACGATCTCGGATCTATGTATATACTAAGACAAATGACCAAAAGTAGCTTTTTACGTATAACACATTGTAGGAAAGGAAGAACACTCCCATTGACCTTGCAGCAGACGACTTTAAGAATACATAAAAATGTAACATCTCTAAAACTGAAAGCGTGATTATTGATTAGGGTTAAAAAGCACTGTAGTAAAGGTTGGAATTGTTCATCATGAGCAATTTCTACTTTTGCTGCACTGTTTTCACTGGTCATCTGTTGCCGAGACGTCATGAAGCTTCTGTATGTGGGAAAGGGTTAAGGTCATGCTCTTTATTGATGCACTGTTTTCACTGGTCAACTGTTGCCGAGGCGTCATGAAGCTTCTGTATGTGGGAAAGGGATAAGGTCATGTGTTGCCGAGACGTCATGAAGCTTCTGTATGTGGGAAAGGGTTAAGGTCATGCTCTTTATTGATGCACTGTTTTCACTGGTCAACTGTTGCCGAGGCGTCATGAAGCTTCTGTATGTGGGAAAGGGTTAAGGTCATGCTCTTTATTGTTTCACTATTTTCACTGGTCAACTGTTGCCGAGGCGTCATAAAGCTTCTGTATGTGGGAAAGGGTTAAGGTCATGCTCTTTATTGATGCACTGTTTTCACTGGTCAACTGTTGCCGAGGCGTCATGCAGCTTCTGTATGTGGGAAAGGGTTAAGGTCAATTGTTGCCGAGGCGTCATAAAGCTTCTGTATGTGGGAAAGGGTTAAGGTCATGCTCTTTATTGTATGTGGGAAAGGGTTAAGGTCATGCTCTTTATTGTATGTGGGAAAGGGTTAAGGTCATGCTCTTTTTTGCTGCAAATACACAAAGAGTGGTATGATGTATATACAATGTTGACCCTTTCCCACATACAGTCGCTTTATGCCACCTCTGAACATATTGTGTACAATGTTGACCCTTTCCAAAATACAAACGCTTTATGCGACCTCTGAACATATTGTGGCAAAAGCAGACATTGCTATATGTTTTTGCCACAGTGTTTTCAACTTTATTTAATAATTTTTATTTCATTCATAAAGAGTTACCATCTTTTTGCCTAATTGAGTTCCACGTATCCTGCTGCAGAGTTGTGGTTTATGGAAAATATTTAAATATTATCGCAATTTGCTGGTTCCTGTTAGGAAAATAGGCTTTCTAAGTAATACTAACTATGCGATTTATCGGAATTGTATGTATATTTGTTGTTTCATGATGTCAGATCATAAGTTGTTGATTCGCATAAATGTACTTGAGCAACACTTTAGTTTTTATACGACTGAAGTGGATGCAGTGAATATAGTTATATATGTGTTTTACAGATACGAGTGTCTATAATTTCGTTAACAAGTTATAGGCCTACTTCTCAGATAACTCGTATACAAAAGGATTTCTACAAAGGTCAGTGTTTATCCTTACCAACATGCAAACGCGTTTTGATGCACCCGGAGCAGACGACTTTTGAAAACATTGAGGTCAGAGGAGAACTTATCTCATTTTGCAATAATGTTTCCAATTAATTATAATTATAGATCTACAATGTGCATGTACTTTCACGTTTACGGATTTTCTATTCTTCAGCATAGGCGTTTTCAAATTCCTTTGTGTCAGATTATTGAATATGGATAAAGAGTCAATTAATTCGTTCGTTTCAAATAGATCAATACTCTTATCATGTTTTCATTATTATTATCATTTTTAAGGTTTAACCCTTTTCCTGCTACATTCCTGCAAACAGTATGATACTCCCTGACTTTTGATAAGTTCTTACATATCTTGTAAACTTTGATGTGTGAATAGTGAACAATGTATGCACAAATAAGACTGCACGAAGATGCAAGCAGAGCTTTTAAAGTCTCCGTTGTTCGAAATTGTAGTTTAAGGTTATAACTCACTTGGTACTCAAGTGTTGTTTAAAGACATAACTCACAGGGTACTCAAGTTTTGTTTAAAGACATACATCACAGGTTACTCAAGTGTTGTTTAAAGACATACATCACATGGTACTCAAGTGTTGTTTAAAGACATAAATCACATGGTACTCAAGTGTTGGTTAAAGTAACATCACATGGTACTCAAGTGTTGTTTAAAGACATAAATCACAGTGTACTCAAATGTTGTTTGATGTAATAATTTACATGGTACTCAAGTGTTGTTTAAAGACATAAATCACAGTGTACTCAAATGTTGTTTGATGTCATAATTTACATGGTACTCAAGTGTTGTTTAAAGTCATAAAGCACAGGGTACTCAAGTGTTGTTTAAAGACATAAATCACAGTTTACTCAAATGTTGTTTGATGTCATAATTTACATGGTACAAAAGTGTTGTTTGAAGACATAAATCACATGGTACTCAGGTGTTGTTTAAAGACATAGATCACATGGTACTCAAATGTTGTTTGATGTCATAATTTACATGGTACTCAAGTGTTTTTTAAAGACATACATCACATGGTACTCAAGTGTTGTTTAAAGACATATATCACATGGTACTCAAGTGTTGTTTAAAGACATAAATCACATGGTACTCAAGTGTTGTTTAAAGTCATACATCACATGGTACTCAAGTGTTGTTTAAAGACAAAACTCACAAGGTACTCACATGTTGTTTAATGTCATAATTTACAGGGTACTCAAGTGTTGCTTAAAGTATTTCACGACAGGGTACTCAAGTATTATTTAAAGACATAATTTACAAGTCATTCAAGTGTTGTTTAAAGTATTTCACGACAGGGTACTTAACTATTATTTAAAGACATAAATTACAAGTCATTCAAGTGTTGTTTAAAGTATTTCACGACAGGTTACTCAAGTATTATTTAAAGAAATAAATTATAAGTCATTCAAGTGTTGTTTAAAGACACCACGACGAGGTTAAACAGAATCCTTTGCATTAAGGAAATTATATCTCAATTCTATATTTTGATAGATTGGTTGGAAATCTAAACCGAAAGAAGACTGAAAATCTAAACCGAAAGTAGACTGAAAATCTAAACCGAAAGTAGACTTAAAACTAAACAGACATATTTCCCTGACTGTTCGTGACAGCGCGGCAATGTTGATGAATGAAGTTTAATTTTTAACCCATTTACGTACAATCTGCAACATATTAATTTGACAAACATATAAATAAAAATGTAAAAAAACACAAATATATTTGAGAGTATACAATTGAATAGAGTCTAAATCATTGTAGCATACGAAGAAATTGCCACAACGTTTTCAGATGTCGTCTGCTGCAAAATGCATCTGGGAAATAGATAAAAGTTTTCCCGAGATGATCCAAATTTAATCAAACTTGACATCCGTAAATTACATCAATTGGAATCAAGTCTAATGGTTTGATCTATTTGAGACTTAAAATGCTTCACTTGAACACATCTGAGGATAAAATAAAAAAATTGACATTCAATCTAAACCATTGTGGTGAAACGAGAAATTTTACAAAATGCTCCTTTTGCCCTAAAGTTTTATAAAAACGCCTGCTATAGAGGCATCATATGCTGGCTGTGTGAGAGAAGAGTTAATGGTTACTTATTTTTAACAGTTAAATTTCATAGGTTTGTGTAAGATGAAACTTACGGGTATACGGGTGATAAGAGGTCCGGACTGGTGCCATGGCAACGACGATGGTGGAATCGGTTACCTAGGAACCGTTGTCAAGGTATTCGCTAACAACAATGCAGTACTGGTCACGTGGGATGTTGGAACGGAGACAGTCTGCAGGGCGGGTATTGATGGCGCGTTTGATCTGCGTGTATTTGACAATGCTCAAACAGGTAAAACGGTTGAGTTTCTCTCGACTCACCTATTTAGTACTTCGGTGATGACACCGCATCATTTACCGGTGTCCAGAAAACAAACCCCGCTTTGTTTCCAAATATTAGTCTTCATATTTAAACCGTTGGATAATTCTGATTTTGATATTTTAACGTTCTATTGACTTGATGACGAACAGTACAGATCCAAGTCAGACCGTACGATCTCTATATTAACTGAGCACAACTATTCCAGCGTTGTGATTCTATTTTTCGTTTAGGAGATGGGTTTTTCGACAAATGAGGCAACACTATTGAGTAATTGGAGATGAATGCAGTTTTCAACAGGTTTTTAGTTATATCATGGCAACTCATCTCTTGCATCAGTAATTCAATCAACATTCTGCCCAGGCAAGTGGCCTCTATCTCACATATACAATTATAATTTTTAGCCCATTATTTTTATACGTATGAGGAAAGTACGATAGCTTTCGTCAATTATTGGACATAATCAAAGTCCAATTCTGTGTATCGAACTTGCTGCCCCTACATCGATAGCCCTCGTCGTCAACGACTGAGCTAATACACATTGACAAACTTCTATAAGTCGTACTATGAAATATTTTAATTACATTTATCATATGAGACGTCAATATCCATAACATTAAATTAAATAAAAGTGATCACCATAACCAAAATAAAAACAAACAAAAACGAACGAATCAAATTGTAACATATTATGATCAGTTTCTCCATTTTCTAAAATATTTTCAAAAATCGTCTGCTGCATATGCGTCATCTAACATTTGTCGGCATGTGGGACAAATATAGATCCTGTTTCTAGTTGTACCACACAAGGGTTTTACATGCGACATTTATGCCGCAATTTCTTGGCCTAGTGGTAGTTCGGGGGTGGGGGTGAGGGTACTGGGAAGTCATGAGTAAGTGTTTGCTCGCCATGATCCGTTGAAGGGTGTTTTTTATTTAGGTGTCGTACACGATGGTTTCACATGCGATATTTGTGGCGACGACAATTTGACTGGTATGCGCTGGAAATGTTTGGTATGTAAGGACTATGACGAATGTACACGTTGCTACATGGGGACCGGAAACCCGGTAACACATGCGCACAACACAAACCATGCCTTTGTAAGATTTACTACGAAAAAGAGTACGGTGTACGTAAAGTATTGTTTTTATTATTAATATCCAGGTGGATTGAAGTTTCGCATGATTAATAAAGTGCACTTGCGATAACTAGAAGCCGAATTACTTTAAGTTATCGGTTTGTCCAAGTGATCCATATCCTAATTACAGCTTCGAAAACAACTACTGCTACTATGTTTTAAGTTTAGCGCATGCTGTTTTGCATCCACTGTACATAACACAGTCAAACGGATGTAAACGATCAGATTGTTAAGCGTCCATCTTTTATTATTTTTTATAAAGTCGTTTGAAGACAGTCTCTTGTATCTGTTAACTGTTTTAAACAGCAACCTGTCACGAACAGCTACTTCGTTAACGTCCCCTGAGTGGCTCTTTAAGACGCGTTGACTGTACGTCTGTGTCTACACTGAAATGGTCCTTGATTCATCAAGCGACAGTTTATACAGACACGTGATGACCATAATGTCCTGATCCTTTCCCTTGTGCACACAATGTTCGATTAACGCCGTTTTCAACATTTATTTCAGTCTTATCAAGGCGGCCGGTTGACCTACTCATGTGTTTCGTAGCTTTCTCACACGAGTAATCTACACAGGATACTTTCCAAGTAACTGACTGATTTTCCATATAGACTGTTAGCTCACTGGTGAAAGTTGAATGACGCTTATCACAATAACTTTGTCAAACTCCGGAAAGAATGTTAACTGAGCTGGGATTCGAACTCACAACCCCTTGATTGTCAGCCCGCGTCCCTCCCGTCTGAGCTACCGGGGTTCGGTACGTGTATTTTCATCAAAAGTATCTGCGTGTAATTTATTCAAATATGTGTATATTTACAATTGAAATCACAAATTTGCAAGAATAAACAGTCAACTCTCATCGTGACGAACCATTGGGGACATTGGAAACTAATCGACAGAAACAAAGTTTGAAATATAATTCCAGGGAAAGCTTTTAGAAACTCTGGACATGTCTGACAAAAATGAGTCCTGTATCGAAATAACAGGAACATTGAGATTTCCGATGTAGACATATGACCGTGGACAGAATATATGTACATAGGTCATGATCAGGTGTCGAGAAATACATGTTTACAATTTATTTAATTAATTAGCCGTGCTCAAAGAAAGCTGTCGAGCCGAAATAGCTAAGTCGGTAATGACGAGCGCTATTAATTCAGGGGTCATGCTGACTGACAAAACAATATTGTGACTAGCGTCATTCGTCCACCATCTATGGGTTAATATAGTATATGTGGGAAGGCATCCAGTTACCTGGGAATAATTTTATATGGAGTACAGGTTCGATTAAGTCAGATGAACATATCTACTCTTGGTGGTTTGATTCTTACAGCACTAATTGCAATATTGAGGTTTTGCAATCAATACATATTCAGTTTAGTAACCTCGAGCCGAGCTGTCTTACCTGAAGTCATCACAGTTTGTCTTTTAGTTATCAAAATATTGCAAAAACTCTCATTACATGAACAATGGAGTCGCCCGATTTTAAACAAGAAAGAGTCAATTCCAGGAAATTCGGCGCTGAAAGAGTTTTAAATGATGTATTGTCTTGTTTTTTGTTTTCCAAAGTGTGGAGGTTGCACCACGACGAATGAGTAAACGTCAGCCAATATACGGTATATTCCCGGGAGCAATGGTTATAAAAGTAGTATTGGATTCAAATGGAGATGGTAGGACAAGTGTTTTACTTTAAGCCCTCCTTTCTCACCCGCGGACACATTTTGATGCAATAGCAGCAGACGACGTTTAAAAACATTGTAGCCAAAGATGAAATTGCTCACGATGAGCAATTTCCTTTAGACTTTATTTAACAATTAAGCTATATTTTTATGGAGATCTTTAAGGCTTTTGTTACTATGTTTTCAAAGTCGTCTGCTTCAGTTTTGTTGTACGTGGGAAAGGGTAAATAGTGTTTTACGTCGTTTTCAACAATAGTTCTGTTATATCACAGTGTTTCCTGTTTGAATTACTTCTATAACTAGTTTGTACATGCTGACATCAGCTCATGATCAGTGCACAGGCGTCCGAGTTTACTTTTGAGGAAATTTAAAAAGGCAACACACACTACTTAGTTAAACTACTACAAGAAGTATTTCATCCATCAGAGTTATCAGCTTATGCAAGTAATATTTGAACAGTTTAGATCTTGGTCAGACATTGCAGTTGCATATGTTGATGTGTTAAAAAAAGTCAGGTTGTACTCTTTCCCCATGAACGGTTTCAAATCAGGTCGAGTAAATAAAAATTGAAACCAACAATTTTCAGACGCTAATTTCTATGGTTTTGTACCTTTAGAACCCTTGTTCTGGAATACTGGAATAGTACAAGAACTAACAAGGCAGCAGGACTCGTACAGGGGAGCCGTTAAAGTGAAATGGAATGACGGCATAATTAAAAGTACGGACGAGGGAACGGAGCTTCCGGTGTACCGTGTTGGGTGTGGTGGTACTGTGGAACTAAAACTTATCAAACCGGCGTCCCCTGGTGACGTCTATATAGAGCATTTACCAGTATTAGGTAAGTTCTTCAA
Organism: Serripes groenlandicus; assembly: GCA_031761405.1. Classification (NCBI taxonomy): domain Eukaryota; kingdom Metazoa; phylum Mollusca; class Bivalvia; order Cardiida; family Cardiidae; genus Serripes; species Serripes groenlandicus. The sequence continues at coordinate 20,331 of JASEVX010000569.1, forward strand.
GTACACAATCTATTGAAAAGATATCATTTAGTGTATGATTTGTTTTGTGTAGAGGTTTACGCCGCTTTCAACAACTGTTCCGTTATAAAACCGCGTTTCCTGGATAATTTACTAGTACTACGGGTCCATTTATCCTGACATCAGCGAGCAAGTTGTTATGCTAATACAACACTCCTGTGGCCATTACTACAATTTCAATCTAACCACGAAACGTAAATGTGTTGCGACAATATATAACAACAATTAGAACAACAAGTATATATCGGACTACCAAAATCGCCCGATGAGTGCCAAATGGTTCGAAATTAACGTACTTTATTCGGACTTTCTCGGACATTATGGAAAATTTACTCCTTTTTTTGTATACGCTCGTTTTGAAAAAACGGATCGTATTATAGTTCTACCTAGGTACGGGCGGGCGGGCAGGCGGCGTCCAGTATGTTGTCAGCTAAATAACTTGAGAAGCCTTTGTGCCATCATCACCAAATTTAGTCAGAATGTGTATTGGCATAATATCTTGGACAAGTTCGATAACTAGCCATATCGCTATTGTAAATCAAGAGTTATCGCCCTTTAATTATAGAAATTACCTAAAATTGGTCTTGTCAGCCAAAACACTTTAGAAGCCTTTGTCCAATCATCATCAACTTTAGTCAGAATGTGAATTGGCATAATATATTGGACAAGGTTGATAACTAGCCATAACGCTTTAGTCAATCAAGAGTTATCGTCCTTTAATTACAGTAATATGGTGTTATATTACTGCCGCCGTAAGATAATCTGTTAACGTTTTGTACAAAATTAACAGGTTATCTAGTTAGGTTTGCGAATTCCATTTAATAAAAAAGACGGATGTTTGATGTAAAGCATCAAGGAGAAGCCGCAATATTTCGTTTCACATTAAGAATTAAGAAAAAAGATCATTTAATTCCACAAACATTAGAACAATTTAATCTGTAATGCTGATATCGGTTATTGAAGATATAAGTTTTATATAGGATATCTAACCTGGCAGGGTCTGTGTTTTAAGTGAATGAGATAATTTAGAGTTAAACTGATCATGAACAGTGACATATAATGCTAAAGATAAATGGACAAGAGGTAATGATAAATTTAAACTAGTACCAAAAACAATCAACTATTTGTATTGAACACACGCCCTGTTATGATAATGTTTTATCAAATAATGCTGACACACAGAAAATCTGTTTTTCGTTTGTATCGGTAAGTCATGATAGTGGGTAAGGGTTTCCCATATAAAACAAATCTGCAGTAGATGACTTTAAAATCATCAAGTACAAAAACATAGAAAATCACTATAAATGATACTAAGATAATTGAAAATAGTTAAAATTATTGAGGCAAATTGAGCAATTGAAAATTAAAGCTGTCGGATTACAAACGAACACTATCGAGTTGACGAAACTGATGTGAACTCGTGTCGTGATTAGCATTCAGAAAATCAAGGAAACGTATTTCAATGTACACGTTATCATGTCAATAAATTATACCTTTATTTAGCAAGATGTTCCAATGTTTTACTTAATGTGCTACATATCTGTTGTACGTGGGAAAGGCTAAACATAGGAACTAGTTTCAATTTCTTTGAAAACGTTAAACCAGTGCATGAAAATTTACTTGAATTTATTTCTCAAACTGTAAATTTACCAGTTGATATAAGAGTGAAATGCTGTCTTCATTTACAGTGATAAGTTAAATACAGTTCAGTTAATCCGATCACACTTTGTTTGAAAGAAACAGAAGATTTCATTTCATTTAAGTTTTCTGGATGTTCACATCGCATCCGTGATAAAACATGTTGTCGGCTAGGCAAAATACACCGATATCGTGTTTACCGCGATACTCATGAATGTGAAACTGCAACAGCGAAAAAGAACGAAATTGATCTTGAAACAGATATTTCTGTGGTTTAAATCTTTTCATGTCTGCATTTTGCGATGACAATTGTACTCAAAGTTAACTTTGAATTAAGTATGTACTGAACATGAAAGTCAGATTATTAAATAGAAAGCAAATGAAAAATGTATGTGAAATTACGATAAAAATGAAATCTATAAATAGACTATATATGAATGGTACTGTCTGTTCCCAGAGTCGCTGCGCGGCCGCTTACGACATTTACAAACTAGACTAAATTGAGATCGGTTTAAAACGCGTTGGTGAATACGGATTAAATCTAAAACGTGGACTAAATATTAAGATTTAGATTAAGTAAAAAAAAAATCTAAATTGAAAAGTTTAGTGAATAACGGACGTGGCTTCTTCGTCTAATTACTGCGTACTATATTATAGGGTGTAAGGAACCAGACTACATTTACCAATTCAATAGAAGGGTTCTCTATTTGACTGTTTAAACTAGATACAGTATGAATTTCGCTTAAATAAAAATGTACTTACATTCAATTAATATACTACCCTTTGTCTTTTGTTTTTAATTTGTAAAACTCACACATGTATATAGAGTGTAAAAGGGATGTTTTAAAAGTCATTACCTTAAATTAATGTACTTAGTAAGGACAAAGAGAAATCAAGATATGTGTTCACGCTGGCAGGTCTAAATATTCTCCTTGTTCGAAATGTCTAAGCATCCCTCCTAGCGGCTTCCAATAACATAGTAACTGACTTAGTTGAGATTCACGAAACGTAAGACATACAATAGCCTTGAAAGTGTCCAGAACTGCCAACTGTTACCTTTTTATTATGTACCGTACAACTTATAGGTTATCTAGTTATGGTTTGCGAATTCCACTTAATAATTAACATAATAATAAGGAATTTTATTCCCTCCAAAAATTAAGAAATCATGGCAACATAATCGAGTGAAAGCCCAACATTTGAAATAACTATTTTGAACTTTAATATTTAGAATATGTCTAATATTCTAGAAAGCCTTTATATGACCAGCTGAGTAACTACGTATGTAGTTTCGTTAAAACGGGGTCTGGTTTAACCATGTCCTTCATATAGACGCTTTGTGACGCCTCTGCAGCAGACGACTTTTGAAAACATTGTGACAAAAGGAGAAATTGCTCAAACCGAGCAATTTCTCCTTTTTGTCACAATGTTTTCAATTTTCTTCAGTAATTATACCTAAAATTATAGAGATTTTTAATATGTTTACTAAAGGTCTTCAAAGTCGTCTGCTGCAGATTTGCTGGAAAGGGTTAAATCAATGGGTTCAGCCAAAAAGATGTGATTGCCGACCTGCATAACTGAGTCGTAATTTAACATTTGGATTGATTAGCTCTTTCCCACATACAGACGCTTCCTGACGCCTCTGCACACGTCGACTTTAACACATATTGAAGAAATCACTAATGATGAGCAAGTTCCCTTTCTGTCACAATGTGTTCAACTCTGTTCAATAGTTATACTTACATTCGTGAAGATTTTCCACATTTTAGCTGAATAGTGTTCAAAGTCGTCTGCTGCAGTTTTCTTGTATGTTGGAAAATGTTAACTATTACGCTTTAATTGATTGATTGATTGATTGATTTGATTGATTGATTGATTGATTGATTGATGTTAAACGTCGTTTTCCTGGTTAAGTTACTAGTACTACTGGTCCATTTATGCTGACACCAGTCAATCAGTCCTAATGCTAACCCCGCAACCCTAAGTGCGCAGCACGGCAACCATAACTACCATTTTGAAGTACGTGGTTGTGGTATGACCATACCGGGGATAAAACCCGCAACTTCCCGCACCCGAGGCGGACGCTCTATCGATACACCACTGAGGCGGTCAGTACGCTTTATTCACACTTCAAGCTCAAACTTGAGTTGAAAACTGCCATTAATTTTTTTTTAATGGGCTGCCATTGATCGTATCAATTGATTATCACGGATATCGTCCCTAAGTATCACCGGATGCAATTAATCATAACTATCGTCGAACATTCCTAATAAGCTCGATAATTTCCGTATGACGTCGGTATGTGTTTACAGTAAATAGGGTCGAATATTACCGCCTAACGATCAATACCGATCTTTAACGACTTCTTACGGATATTTCAAGTGTCTGAGCATTATTCATGTGTGTTTCATTTTAACCCTTTATTGGACAGGAAAGAATACAAACGTGACTCGAGACTTGGTAAACAAACCCTTGAAATCGTAGCGGACTGGCTAAATGACGACTCGGTTAAATCAAACATTTTATATAACCTATATTTACATCATACATCGTTTAGGTTTAGGATGAGATAGCATATTATTTATGTCCCTCTCAAGTGTTAACCCTTTTCCTCATATAGACGATTTCTGATACATCTTCAGCAGACGGCTTTTTGCAAACATGGCGACAAAAGGGAAAATTGCTCAAAATTAGCAATTTCTCCTTATGTTACAATGTTTTCAACTCTATAAGAGATGTTAGCAATTTTTGTCTAGATATTTTCAAAGTTGTGTGCTTCAGAATTGTTGTATGTGGAAAAGGGTTTAATAAATCGTAACAAAGCATGACTGACAATTTCTATACAATTATGGAAACTAGTTTACAGGGGTTCAGAGAAAAATAAAATAAATATGAACATTAAATATGAGGATAAAGAATAAGTCACAAATCTTTATTGTTGCTGCAATGTATTACTTGATAGCTTTTAAATGAATTAAACCATTCAATGATTAAGGGAATTATATCAATGCAATACGGTTTGATGGGCTATTGTGGTTTTATTCCCCACTTTTCCAGCGTAGAATTATTTTACGTTTCGGATATAAGGGCCTATTACATTCTTCACAGATTTGACAGTTCCCGTTGAAGTAAATTATAAGAGAGGTGACGCGGTAAGGGTGGAGCTCAAATTAGAAACGTTTAAAGCCCTTCAACGAGAATATGGTGGATGGGTCGACACACTGGAAGGGGTGAGAGTAATAGCTGACAGAAAACTTATTTGATCAAGTTGGGCTTTATGCTGGTAACAACAACTCTAAGTGTGACCCTTTTGCACCAGATGACTTCGAAAACATTTACCCAAACTCTCTATAAGTGAAAGAACAATGATTGAATAATAAAACATTTTGATAATTATTCTTTTTGCCACTATGTTTTCAAAAGTCGTCTGTTGCAGAGGCGTCAGTAAGCGTCTGTGTGTGGGAAAACGAGGAGGTAATAACGGCGAATAGTTCAGCAAACCATGTGTTTCACGGCTCTCCCACGCCAGTACTTAATCAAAGCACTGAAAGTGCTGTGAGACGGTACCCATTGTATGAGTGGATAAAAGATGGTCAAATGTTCCAATTTTTGTAAAGTTACAACACAAGTCACATAATTTCCAAAAATGTAAACAAAAAAGCAGAAATGCATACAGCTCAAACATTTATTTAAGACAGGATTAACCTTATTTCCAGAGATCTATAATTAAACTCTTGAACGGTAGATACAGTTAGATAACCAAACACATTTGTGATAGGTAATTTATCACATAGATAAACTCTACAGCAGATGATTTGAAAATGTTTAACTAAAGATATTGGTAAATCTGTATTGATGAAACTAAAAGTATTGACGTGTGCGGAAAACATTGAGAAAACTGTCGAAATTTCTCATACCATCCATCTGTTGACGATTAGAAAACATATGTCTGTAGTGTAGAAAGGGTATAATAGTACATATAGCAAAGTTATTTATTATCTATAGTATCTAAAGAATCAACTTAATTTCAACACATTTAGTAAAGAGTCACCCAAGGAACATTTGAGAGAAATGTGGTGACTAAAGTGTTTACAAGATTTTTCTCAATATTTGCCTAGTGACCTAGTTTTTGACCAGACCATATCCGAATCTAGCCTAGATATCATAAAGATAAACATTCGGGTGACGTTTCATCATGCTAGAGTTAAAAACATGGCTTCCAGAGCATTAACAAGATTTTCCTTCAATTATACCAAGGGACCTATTTTTTTACTCAACATGACCAATGTCTTACTTGGCCTGTATATTATCAAGAACAACTTTCTGACAATGTTTCAAGCCGCTAAAGTCAAAATTGCGGTCTCTTAAGTGTTAAATCAAGATTGTCTAACAAAGTCTCAGCGTGCTCAAGCTAAAAGCTAAAAGTGCAGCTTCCAGAGGCTTATTGCCCTAGTTTTTTTTATCCAAAAACACCAATATTTGAAATTGGCCTATCATCAAGACAAACTTTCTTACAAAGTTTCAAACTGCTCAAGACAAAAATGCGGTGTCTATAGTGTTAACAAGATTTTTTATACAGTTTGGCTAAGTGACCTAGTTCTTTACTAGACCTGACACATATTCGAACTTAGCCTAGATATCATACAAGAAAATATTCTGACGAAGTTTCAACATGCTCAAGTAAAACATGCGGCTTCCAGAGTGTTAACTAGAATTTCCTTTAATTTGAGCTGTCCTGCGAGCAAACCAACATTGTGGACTCTGCGTAAAGTATCGACCCGGATCAGCCTAAGCATGCCACACAGGCTTACCAGGATAGAGACATTTCACCTGCCTGTGGACTTTCTGTTTCAGGAATCATTACTCTATACCCTTGAGACAGAATGCAAAGATATTTTCAAAGTTGTCTGCTGTAGATTGGTTAAATTTGGGTAAAGTCTTTTAAAAAAAAAAAGTAAAAATGAGCTACCTGTGATATTGTTTCCGTCCAAATATTTCTTCCAATCCTTAAAGTTACCAAAAAACGTTAACTGGTCAAAATGAACAGTTGTGTTAAAAATTTCAAACTTTTCTTCCCATTACTATGTTTAAGAATTGAAAAATTGGGGACATGTTTTGTCCATGTAAATTCTGTTGCATGATGAGTACATATCAACTTGATAAATATACATAGAAAAATATAGTAAACTGACCTTTGAATGTATATATGCTGTAGTTAAATTCAAAAAGACAATAATTATGCAGCAGAAAATCTTTAAAACTTTATGTCTGAAGTTAAATATTATAATGTGCTTTTTCCTTTTGTGATCAATAATTTCATTGTGAAATTAATTCTTCTTATGTACCAGTATTCTCTTGAATCTAGACAGAGAAAGGTTTGATCAAATTTAAATAGTTATAACATTTCAATCACCCTTTCCCTCAAATAGACACTTTCTGATGCCTCTGCAGCAGACGGCTTTTTGAAAACATGGAAGCAGAGGAAGAAATTACTCCATACGAGCAATTTCTCCTTTTGTCACAATGCTGTTTACTTATGCCTCTTACTGTTGACAAATGCTAGTAAAAATGATTCATGTAACTTACAGTTTTACTTTTAAATTTTACATCTTGGATCAAAATTATCAACAGGTGCACCCCCGTGTGACACAATATGTAGTTCAAAGGGATCTACTAAATGTTAGTTATCATGTACAGTTGTACAAGTGTCTTCCTGGAAGGCTGGATTATAGCTCAAAATGATTTACTTGAATGTCATGTTCATAGTAATTAGTTAATATCACAGTTATCTTCCTGTATTATAGTAGACAAAAACAGATCACATTGTGCATCCTTGATTCGTTTTTGTGTTGTTCACAATACATCGAGCCTAGATATTTGTCCTTCAATTTCGTTATTGTTTTCTGAGTTACCTTTACAGAATAAACACTTTCATTCAGAATACTTATCACAACGACTCGCTGCTGATATCAGCTTTGAAGAATGTCATTAACGTCGTGTTGTGTTTGTTTTCTACCCGTTTTGTTGCGTCCACGACTTGCCATTGGTCTTTTTTCTCTGATTCAACTAAAAACAAAACAGGAAATAACAGTAAATATACCCCAACTTTTGCTTGATGGAGAGGGCAAACCAATTGATAAAGGTTGGTTGTAAAAGAAGTCCCATACACTGATATTATGGATCGTCTTCACTAGTAATGTTGCGTATTGTGCATTATAATCTGTCAACATTTCCATGATCTGAAACGAACCGAAAATACATACAGTTATTGATTGCAAAAGAAAAAAATATCAAGATGTGTATACATGTCTGCACAAAACCATTTGTTATCAATATATAAATTATGTATGCTATGATTTGAATAATCAATATATATGTATGCTATGATTTAAATAATCAAATAGCCCGTTTATAATAGATACTTTTTAATTATTGATCTGCATCAAGTTATTTGGGGTTATAATGCATCTGTATCCAGTGAAGACTCAGATGAGCCTATGTATCATTTTATGCAGTCTGACCAGTCTTAACTGACCATATACATGTACTTTAGACCTGAAAACAGGGTAGCCTCACTACTTTTATGTCAATATAACTTTATAAATGACACCATTAGGCAGAAATTCAGTTAGACATGGATTCACTAGACAATTTATAACATAGCATACACAAACTTGATACAAATATACATATGTTTGTGTGCGTTAATTGAATAACATTTGGCAAAGCATCATGCATATGCTTCATCTAACGATAGGCAAAATCTGGAAAATTCATTTATAAGTATACATTATATTTTTTTCATTCTTTTCAATAATAAAACTGTTATACATAATATCATCAATAAAAATAATTGTACACACTAAAGTTTAAAAGCAGTTTTCACATCACTTAACCACTGTTGTCTCCTTAAATAAGCCTAAATAGTGTATACATACAAGAACGATGTTACACTTGTACAATATATGCACGAAGTCTCCGAAGTCCTTCATTTTTTTTTTTTCCTTCATATGCCACCCTTTTTAAATAATTAACAGATGTCAGATGATAAAACGGACAAGCGAATGTCTACAGGAATTGGGCTATTTTAAGACATTCGTGTACATGAAATACATGTGAGCTTATTTTTATATTCGGTTACGATACAGTGAAGAGCGAAAATAAAAAATAAAAAGGTATTCCACTCCAAATTATGGTTTAATTGACAGACATACCTCGAACGTTTTACGGATTGATGACTAAATGAACATAGTAGGCGTGCACACATTTCTTTGCTGTCAGTCAACTTCATGTGTCATTTCTCTACAAAACAATAACAATCTACCGTCAGGGCAGCTTTTCAGATTTCTACTTTCATTTTGAACGGAAGTTGCAAGTTCTCCATCGCAAAGTTGTCGTTCCTTACCATCTCTTTCTGTATAATGAATCGATTGGCAAGATAATAAGTTGGGAGATAGTTTTTCATCGAATCGTTAGGCAATATTGTTAATAATACCAAACATCCACGAAATCACTTCTGATCAGCAAGAAAATAATTCCGGTATTTCTATCATTCCGATCCATTTTGGTCCATTCCTGTATTTCCATGCAACCGAAAAAATGTAAACAACTTTCTGATTGGCTAATGAGATCGTAAGGCGAGGTAAATAAATTGCGTAAGTACGATTTATATTAAACGACAATCTAAAGACGATATTGATGTTTGTTATTGAAAATAGAATGTTCGCTATTTAGTAATAATTGCCAATAAAACATTAGATCTTCTAAATAAGTTCTAATCAACAAAATAAAAGAAAATTATAAGACATTATAAATGACAAAAATAATTCGTAAACAAAAATTATGTTTCGGGGCATCTAACAACTGTAAACAACGTTGGATGTATGTATACATTGTTTGTGATAGAAAATATGTACACGTATTACTTGAACCAGTAAAGCTGCCTCCTCAGAATTAAATTATAAATTCAAATATCTTGATTCACCAATATGTTTCAAAATGCAGATATATTGACTGATACATGGCACTACATTTTATATTAGTATTAAGCAAAGACATCTCTATTTTTGGGTCCCAGCTTTAGTCTGTCATTCTGTTATTAATCGGGGAGCCAATTTTTGTATGATTTCTCAAAATGCACACCACTATAGACGGTACCTTCGAGGTACCGTCCAAAAACGATTTTCTTTTACCTGTTTTGTTGTTGCAAAATCCGGCCCCGAATCGAGCAATGGACTGAAATTGCGTCGCAAAATTTGTCTGTATATTATATTAGATAAATCAAATGTGCAAGAAAATAAGACAATATTATTATAAGACACGATTATCTTAAGGTTGAATTCCGTATGAAGTCGTTAGAGATCGGTATTGTTCGTTGGTAAACTAGGACCGACATGTCCACGAACGATTCCGATCTCTGCAAAAGCCAATCCTATACTGTTAATAAATACCAATCTCGTACTGCAAACCTCGGGCCAATTAGAAACAACAGTGTAGCGATTTAACTGGACTTATAACATGGTGAGTGAACAGTGCAGAAGAGGAGCAGTCCAAATTTTCGTTATGTCTCATCGGAATCTACATTGTTTGCTAAACACCCATTGTTTCTTCGAACAACAATTTAAATATGCAGCAGTCTCTATACAATCAGGAGTTGTGAGACAAAATATTACCCTATTTTATATTCTATTGCCTAAAATATATGTCTGATTGCAAATATAAACATCAAACAACAATTTACAGAAGTTTCCAACACACAGACGTACATGTATATTACCAGAATAGTGTTTTTTATCATTATATACAGTGAAACACAACTGTGCAATACATTACGATCTGAGCGAGTTAATGTACTTTGCGATTTAATGTATTTAGTGTTAACGTGGAAGATATTGACTGTCGGTATAATTCATTGTAGTGTGGTTGAGCGAAAGAGTTATGTTAGGCAACGTCTGTTCTGTATGATAAAGTAATTAAGAACTTTACTGGTAGGCAGCAGGATAAGGTATGATTCATACGAGTTGGTTAATAATTATGTCTCTTCAGATTCTCGGGCTGGACGGTATAATCCAAGACATATTTAAAGGAAGAGGACCAACACTAATGTATGTACTATACCGACAACAGGAAAGGTTATTCCGGAGTGGATATGCGAATTCTTTAACTAAGGTATAAATAGATATGAGCGGCGCTCTGCGAAGACTTCATTGTTTGGTGTTTTACACCGCGTTCAACAATCGTTCACTTATGTCACGGCTTTTTTCTGGGTAAGTTACCAGTACTACTAGTCGATGTATCCTTACACCAGTCCTTATGCTAATCCCGTAACCCTTAGCGCCAAGGGGAGGGGGCATCAATTACTACCATTTTGAAAGCATTTGGTATGACTCGGCCGGGGATCGAACATGCGAAATCCCGCACCGAGGCGACGCTCTACCACTACACCACTGATACAAAGACCAACTGCATGGAATTTGAGACCAGTATAGATCCAGGATCCAAGATTTGAGCCTGCTCAATATGCCTTAGATCTAGTTAAGTCCATATTTCAAATGTATGAACATCTTTTACCATTTATACTAATTGTACTGTGTAAAGCAACCATAAATAAAATAGCTCCAGAAAACAGATATGTTCCTCAAAAAGGTTTTAAGTATCCCTTTCCTGCATACAAACTCATTCTCACGCATCTGCAGCACATTGTGACAGATGGAGGAAATGCTAATAAAGAGCAAACATCATCCCGTGCTACAATGTTTTCATTTCTTTTCAATAAAATGACGATAACTTATAGAGATGTATCATATTTATTTCTTGATGTTTTCAAAGTCGTCTGCAGCAGATGTTATCACATTGATCGCAAAATGCGCAAATGTCCTGAAGCTCGGTCCTTTAATACGCCCAGTCGCTCACAATTTACACCAATTTATACTAGATTTTGATTGACTGGAGTAAAACCTTTCCCACATACAGACGCTTTCTGACACATCTGCGTCTGGCGACTCTTACAACAGTGTGGTAAAAGGAGAAACTGCTCCTGATGAGTAATTTCTCTATTTGCCACTATGTTTTCAACTTTATTCTATAATTGTTTTTCGGCGATAGCTAATTAACGTGGGTTTTGACCTAGATGTTAAACAAATGATCTAGATTGTAGACCAATCAAATGTTGTATTTAATGGATGATGTCGAAGAAATAAAGGAAATGAAACGTTTTGATTGGTTCATAGTTAAGTTGGGGATCCTACGAGAGGCACTAATAAGGTGACGTTTTAAAATGAAATGTTCTGCATACTAACCTTTAAAAGTTTTCCTTAAAAAAAAAAATCAGTGAAAAAAATCAGTTAAAACGTATGATATATAATATTTAAGAGCAAAATATTATTCATTTTTGAAACATGATAAGTTTTCAGTTATTTATCGTCAATTGAAATTTATACAACTCTTGGGAGCTTCGCGTAATCTCCAGTCATGTGACGGGATATTTTCGGCCTTGATAATCTATTTATAGAAACTGAGGCTGGATGGAGATTGACGATTAGCCTTTGGTAAACACATAGATTATTGTTATGATTTAGTAGTTGATACTCGGATAAAGATATAAACAAGTTTATTCCATCGTTTCCGTTGAGTGTTTAATCATTTCTGAGAGTTTACAGAATTTTGGCTGACACGTGGTTCTAAAAAGAAAGAGATAAAAAAAAACGCGCAAGCTACACTCGATTACCGAATCTATATCTTTTAAAGAACAATGTTCCAATCGAACAATGTTCCAACTGGTTCACGATTATAATGCATTACCAATGAAAGGAGCTGTCGAACTCTTAGATATACAACATTATTGTTCAAATGTTATAAATCGTGAAAAATTACTGATTGTTTTGATTATCAACAAAAACATTTTTGATATTCAAGTCAAATAATATGCGCATGTTCCATTTCTTAGTGTTTTCTCATATTGATCGTCGTTAATCTTTTTTAAAGAGTTTTCTTGTTTTCATTGTTTCCATATTTTTGCCAATTCAATATTGTCTGCTGCAGATCTGTTTAATGTCGAAATGCGTTTAACGCCGATTTCAATAGTTTATAAGTTGTATGATGATGTTCAATTCATGCACATGCTAATGCGTCTTCTTGCCATCTCGCACCATTACTCCGCACAGCATCGCAATGCCTTTTTGTCAATAATGGAACAGAAATGTTGGCCTAGTCGGAATTCGAACTAATAACTGGCGACCATCTTCCGGTTACCGCGAGTCGACCAAATCAGGGCACTGGACAGTCTAACGAAATCCACAGATAAGACCGTCTCATATTACCTTGTTACGGAGAGCAGTCAGAGTAACTCTCACTAATTTTATGCTTTTTATTTGACTTTCATTTGAAGATTTACAGAGTAAACCCACGTGACAAGGTCCATGTGAGATCAATGCAAATAGGTCACGCTGGTTGGCATCCAACCCATATAACTGTAAGTCACTTGATCTAGTTGTGCCAGTGCTAGTAACTGGTTGGAGTTTAATGCCGTTTTTAACAGTATTTCAGTTATATCATGGAGGCCAGTTCACTTAATAGACGTTTCCTTGATCTATTGTACCAGTAATTCAGACACAATTATTCCGACATAGACATTAAGCGAATCAGTGTATGCCGAATAAAGCTGCTTACGATGGCTTTAGTCATTCACCGAAAAGAATAAATGTTCGAGCTGGGATTCGAAATAACAACCACTGGAATGAAAGTCCTCGTCATTACAAACTGAATTAGCGGGACTCATTGTAAACAGAAATATACCTCGGTATACCGATTTTAGATTCAGTATCCCATTCTCAAAATAACCCTAAAACCTCGATTATGCTGTAGTATAGAGCGTCCGCCAAAGTCTTTAAATGTGCGTGTAATGGCATTCCCTACTTGGCGCCCAGGATTATTGGGTTAGCATTACGACTGACTCGCTGGTGTCAGGATAAACGGAGAAATAGTACTGGTAACCTCTTAATCAGGAGAGCGGCGTAAATACATCATTTATAAACATACAGATCGAAATATTTGTAAAGAAAGCTATTTCAAACAGTCTTTTAAAAAACTTTATTTCACAGACATTAGGCAAGACAGGTCACGTGATCAGAATTGAAGACTCAGGATATGCTTTAGTCGACATACAGGGGGAGACGTTTGTCATAAATCAAGATTGTCTAACAGTGATCGGTTGTTATGGTTAGTTTAATTTAACCTAACACTAACGAGTCTGTCGTAATTCTTACCCCTAAATTCTAAGCGCCAAGGAGGGAAAGTCATTTTTAAATGATGTGGTATGACCCGACGGAGATCGAACCCGCGACCTCCCGCACCGAGACGGACATTCGAACACAACAAGATCAGGGCGGTTGTTCTGTATTTTCTGGAGCGTATCCAGGCCGATATGAAGGTCTAAGCCTGGTTTATTTTGGTAGGAGGTACATGAACCTTACTCCCAAAATATAAGTAGAATGGTGCTGGAAGAGACGAAAAACTAAGATGCCTCTAGTTATTATTGCATAATTGGGCCATTTCAATTTGGCCACGGAAATACAATAGGGTAGGGAAACTATAATGTCCAAATATGTACCAAAGCAGTTTGAGCGAAGTTTTGCTTTTAGTATAAATTTCAGAATTTACACAAAATGTTACATATCAAATATGTTGAAAAATTTCAAACTATAGTATATTGCTGAAAACAACATGAAACAATACATTTCGAGAAAGAGAATCTGTATATCTATTTCTATCACGAGTTCAAATTCTCTTATACGAAATTGAAGTAAAAATTAGTTGTAAGTCTGCAACAAATAAGCTTTATAAGCTGAACACTTATTCTTGATCCTTGGGTGAGGAACCAGTACTAGACTCTTAATAGTGACCGCCTCGAGCAAGGATCGAACATCGGACGCCCCGTCTAAATTCCCAAGGGTGACCACTCGGCCATGGAGGATTATTTGTCTAAATGTGTAATCAATCATATGACTATCTCTCTTAACAGACAATTTACGGAACAAAGCGGAATACGACCCTGTACCTTTAAGTGCAAGAAGACGGAAACCTCCAAACGGTACTAGTTGGCATTATCTCTCTCTGTTTGTCTATATGTCTCCCTATATCTGTACGTGTCTGTCTGTCTGTCTGTCTATGTATTTGTATCTGTCTGTCTGTCTGTCTGTCTGCATGTATGTCTTTCCTCTATCTCTTTTTTTTTTCTCTCTCTCTCTCTTTCCCTCTTTCTCTTTCTTTCTCTCTTTCTCTCTCTCTTTCTCTCTCTCTCTCTCTCTATCTCTCTCTCTCGCTCTCGCTCTCTCTCTCTCTCTCTCTCTCTCTCTCTCTCTCTCTCTCTCTCTCTCTCTCTCTCTCTCTCTCTCTCTCTCTCTCTCTCTCTCTCTCTCTCTCTCTCTGGCTGTCTGTCTGTCGGTTTCTCGCTCCCCCTCTCGCCCCTCTCTTTCATAATCTCTCCGCTCTCTCTCAGTTTTGGTCTCTTTATTTATGTTTTTTTAAAAGTATGTCTATATTTTTATCTATATGTCGCGGTCTGAACGTGTAAACAGTTGGAGAGATTATATGTAAGAGGCCCGGTTAGCTCAGTCGGTAGAGTACTTACCCTGAAAGCGTGAGGTCCCGGGTTCGAGCCCCGGACTGGCCGCATGTTGTTCTCTCCTTATGACATTGGTGCCCAATTAGGGACTGTGACAGCATTGCTTTGTCAGTCTAACAGCGCTTCCAGTGTGATTTATGACATCCTTGGAACTGGCATTCCGAAATTCGACGACAAATATATAGTTAAGCAGGGGTGTATGTCCTTCTTAATTTCTCTTAAACTTGTGTCTCTCCCTCTGTCGTTTATACCGAATCGTAAACATGTATCAAGCACGGTGTCAAATGCGTACTGTTGGTATAGGAAAAACATTTGGTTAAATCACGTGGTCACTTAAAACCTAGACAACAGTCCATTGTGCGAATGTAGGTTTGCGGGTATAACTAAGCATTAATATCGGTTTGGTTCCAAACCGGATTACTAATGGTCAAACACTAGGTATTAACATGTACGTCGAATTTGAGGCATGTCATGTGTACACTCAAGTGGTCACATTTCACATCCAATGTTCATGACATTACACCAAAACAATATCTGGCAAGTTTGTAACTTGGTCACGTGGGGTCAAAAAGAATTTTATCGTGTAATACCAAAAAAAAACATAATGGGTTTTTTCGCTTATAGTTAACAGGTGTGAGATTTTTTTTTTTTTTCAATAACCCATGAAGCTTTCTGAAATGAAACTGGAAAAATCCATGGGGGCCGCCATTTTGGATATGTATAAAAAGCAGACGTAAAACACAGATTTTTTTTTTTAAGTCGATATTTTGGGTATGAATGAATGAATGAAAGTCTTTATTTACAGAGGGTAACCCAATTAGTATAAACTAATCTTCCTTGGGGCCCTCTAAAGCAATATTTACATACATACAAATACATAATTATATAGCAATATAACAATCAGCATAACAAATTCAAAGTTAGCATTATTCATAAACATGATCAACATGATAACAATGTTACACAACAACATAATACATACATATGGCGGCAGAGGTTTAACTTACAGACTTACATATGGCCATATTAACAATTTTAGCTTTATGCCTGTTGATTCGAATTTATCCACTTAGTATAATTTACTGTGAAACTTTTAATACTTTCGCTCTGTCTTATTTCATTTGGAATGTTATTCCATACTTTTACCCCAGAGTAAGACATACTCCCTTTAAAAAGTTCTATATTTGGTTTGGGTATTAAAAAATCCGATTAATTTGAAGAACGTAAATGATTTGGACGCCTGACATTGTAATTGAACATATTTTGAATATATGACGGGACTGCATTTTGCGATACCCTGTACATAAATTTGGCTTTATGAAGTGAAACCCTCTGTTCAATATTAAGAGAATTAATTATATTTAAAGCCTCGCTTAAAGTGGTATATTGTTCACCTAGAATGATACGACATGCTCTTCGTTGTAATCGCACTAAAACCTGGATATTTGAGTGTTTTGTACTACCCCAAATGATACTACAATAGTCAAGATGTGGTTGGACATAGGCTTTGTAAAACATTATTCTATAATTAACAGGAATAAATACTTTAATTCTTGATAATAGCCACAAATTACTAGATATTTTCTTCCTAAGAAATTTTATATGCGTATCCCATTTAAGGTTTTCATTTATATATATGCCAAGAATTTTATCACCTGTTGTGATTTCCAGATTTAAGTCTTTATATTTCAAATTTAGAGGTTGATTAACTAATCTTGTCCGTTTCTGGGGTGTCGTTATCAATATTACTTTTGTTTTTGAAACATTTAATACCATACCATTGTTTAGACACCATGTACTGACGTTATTCAAAGCAGCTTGTAAATTCATTTCAACTTCTAATTTAGATTTATTTATGTCATATATTGTATGTATAAAATGAGCAGAAAAACACGGATTGAAAATTATTGTCGTCTTTTTAATCATTTTTTTTTAAATCGATATTTAAGATCATTTAAGTGCTGTGTTATGTGGCAATTAACATTTATACGGAAAGTTAAAAATAAATGGAAATCTGTAAAAAATATGTTTTCCCGTTCGTCAAAAAAACGACAGCATTAGCCTTCTATGCCCGAAACTAAATTTTGACTGTATCGTAGCCAAAGAAGGAGTCAATGGAGCGACGTCGTTTCCCGCAAAAAAGTGGTATCAACATGAAAGACCCCAAATTCCTATACATGAGCTATTGACTCACTCATTCAAAGTATAATTATTTATCAAACATTGTGGCAAAAGGATAACTTTCCCATAAGAAGCAATTGTTCTTGTGGCGACAATCTTTTTCCTAAATCGTCTGTTGCATAGGCCTCAGAAACCGTCTCTAATAGGGAAAGGGTTTAGCAGAAATGTGACCCCTTACATAATTTGTTCCAGTCATATTGACTGGTTGAAAAAGGCAGTCGCCAGGTGGCATCAGAAAAGGGCTGATCTATTTGCTTCTTTGCCATAATGCAGGTGATCGATGAAGGATCGTCTTGGCCCTCATGTTTTAACCTCGTTCATTATAAATGTATTCCTTGATTGTCTGAAAGTCTTTACTTTATTATTTTCTGTTCAAATAACAGACAACATCAATATGAATTCCAAATATGTTTTAATAATGCAAGAAACATGACATTAACATTATTATTGTCTAGTCAATTACTTATAAATCCTTTTTTATGGCCAAAGTATGCTCTTTAATTTTTGTCTATTATTATCTTGCGTATTTTTTTTCGTAAATAGGTAGCACCTTTAGATATATTATTTGAGAACACATTATCAACAAGCTAGAGGCCACATTTCCCATCCCATGGCATATCATTAAAACGTGTTTCTTTTTTATCAAATTACTGTCTAGATACCTTTAGAAAAACCTTTTTGAACACTTAATGATCATCAGAACAAGCATTTACATCAAATCTCTGTCAAGTTTGAAACTGTGTCACGTTGGTCAAAAACTAGGTCACTAAGTCATTAATCAGATGAGCGATTCAGGAAATCCATGTCATCACTTAGAAGTTCCAAAACAGCGTCAGCCTTTGAAAACTTTAAACACGTTTAAGTCAAAGTGTGCATCAGGGGTTAAATTTTGCGATATATGAGCCGTCCCACAAACCAACGTTGTAGACTCTGCGTAAAGTATCGATCCGAATCAGCCTAAGCATGCCTTCGCAGGCTAATCCGGACAGACACTTTTCGCCTCCTATGGATTTTCTGTTTCGGAAATCATTACTCTATATCTCGTTACCCCTGAGACGGAAAATGTTGGCCCGGATTAGCCTGTGCGGACTGCGCAGGCTGATCTGGGTCGATACATTACGAAGGGTCCATAATGTTGGTTTTCTCGTGGAACGGCTCATATATTGATGATGTTTTTGAGAATATTATAAACTAAGAAAACAATGGCATATTTCTCTTTTTATCCTTCACACCAAGTTTTCATGCGAACTAGACATTCTGTAATTTTAGCACTCTGATTTTTTTTGCCATAATATTTTCATTCTTAGAAATATATATGTTTAACGTAGTTAGAGTTGGTGTTGAAGTGATTATACTTGCAAACATTTAATTAATTAAACAATTTATCGCATATTCTGTAGTCTGACTTACCTTTCCCCCAAATAAAACAAATCTGAAGCAGACGTCTTTTAAAACATTTAGACAACAATGAGGAAACTCTCTATAAATGAAGCAACAAGTATTGAATAAAATTTAAAATATTGGGGGAAAAGAAGTAATTGCTCATAATGATAAATTTCCCCTATCTTTGAAAATGCTTCCAGAAATCGTCTGCTGCAGATGCGTCAAAATGCGTTTGTTGTTTAGTATATTTACTCATTTGATTTATGGTAGTAGGATACTCGATAAATCCATACTTATTTTTGCATATTTTTAGTCAAACAAATTGAAGTAGTCAGGTAAACACTTATAAAGTAGAATACAATTAATTTGCTTAGTTTTGACTGAAGGTGATGACGGCCTGGGGGCTGCAGGAAGATTGGAGATGTAGGGAAAATGTGAAAGGAAAGTATGTGTCTATTGTTAAGAAGTTGAAAGATCATATAAAAAATAGTACATATTATGAAACTGCCAATTTAAATACAGGAGGACATTGTTGGCACTATATTGCTCACATGAGTGCAAGAGCTCACAAGTATACACATTTAATACATGAAGAATCAAAGAAAAATTTGACTGCAGGTTTAGGCAGAATAATTTGAAGTTTCTGCCTTATTATATTGAGAAATATGTCAATGTTAAATCAACTTCCATCAAGTAGAAATATTTGACAGCAGGTTTAGGCAGAATAATTTGAAGTTTCTGCCTTATTATATTGAAAAATATGACATGACTTATATTCACACTTGGCCTTGGCAGCGGCTCAGCAAGATCGGGTCAGGGAGAGGTTGTTGTTTGCACGCTACCGCTACAACTTAGTTACTGGTGCATTGGTGTCTGGAGAGGCGAGGCCTGGTCTCATTCACTTAATTGCCACTCCCCATTTCTTGTGGGTTCTACACTCTCCTTCTCTTTCAGTCCTCCTCTCTTTTCTAGGGATTATTGTAGTACTGTTACTCTGACACTTTTGTGATAAACTGTGTGTTACCTTCTAAAAAGAGCACGATTGGATGATCTGATGAATGATGCGATGAGCCGGCTTTTATAACCTGCGAGCAACAGTGGGTTGTCGGCCAGCCTGTCCCCGGTCAATATGTTTGCCCGCTTCCCGGCCGGGCTCTGAGTGGCGTCTGGATTGTTTGGGTAGTCCAAAATTGGCCCGGCGCTCGACCGATATGTCTGATACCCGGCCGGATATAGGCCAGGCAACAGCCCATTAATTTGCGATCAGTTTGAGATGAGTTAAAAGTAACTCGATGCCTGCGAGGAGTCCCGAAGGGTTCCGGTTAAAAAATTCCTAGAAATCCGCCGCAAAAAGCTCGCAAACTTATTGCAAGGTAATTGTGACTGGGGTTTAAGTACGGAATACCGTTAGGGCCATCGCCTATGAATGTGTTGATCTTAAACGCGATACTCGACAGTACGATGATGATAACACGACAACGCGACAGTACGATGGTGAAAACGCGACAGTACGATGGTGAAAACGCGACAGTACGATGGTGAAAACACGATGATACGACAGTACGATGATGATAATGCGATATATTATCGTGTTTTCACCATCGTACTGTCGCGTTTTCACCATCGTAATATCGTAGTATCGTACTGTCGCGTTATCACCATCGTACCGTCGTGTTATGATCATCGTACCGTCGTGTTATCACCATCGTACCGTCGTGTCTTCATCATCGTACCGTCGCGTTATCATCATCGTACCGTCGCGTTATCACCATCGTACCGTCGTGTTATCACCATCGTACCGTCGTGTCTTCACCAT
This sequence comes from Serripes groenlandicus, assembly GCA_031761405.1. Lineage (NCBI taxonomy): Eukaryota > Metazoa > Mollusca > Bivalvia > Cardiida > Cardiidae > Serripes > Serripes groenlandicus. The sequence continues at coordinate 40,988 of JASEVX010000569.1, forward strand.
CGTACCGTCGCGTTATCACCATCGTACCGTCGTGTTTTCACCATCGTACCGTCGTGTTATCACCATTGTACCGTCGTGTCTTCATCATCGTACCGTCGCGTTATCACCATCGTACCGTCGTGTCTTCACCATCGTACCGTCGCGTTATCACCATCGTACCGTCGTGTCTTCACCATCTTACTGTCGTACTATCGCCTTCCGGTGCGCATGTGCATGCTCAAAAATAGAAGATCTTCAAGTACAGCAGTACAAATGGACGAGTTCAATACCGCTCTCATTGATTTATCATGTTCACAAGAAATTGTGGACAGACGACGGACGAAGGGCGATCACAAAAGCTCACCTTATCACTACGTGACAGTTGAACTAAAAAGGGAAGTATTATACATTAAATACATGGAAACCGAAAGTGTAAAAATAGTGCTACTTACTCTTTGTCATTTATTTTTGAATGTTTTTTCATGTTTACACATTCGAAACTTAAATTTGTTATCGGTTACTTATTAAATGTTTAAAGAAATATAGCACCGTCCGAAATTACCCGTTGGTAGACGACATGCTAAAATGAGCTCAACCATGTGTAAAGGTACACGTTTGCGTTTCTTAACAATGTAGGTTCTATGAACGAAGGGCTATCTTTCCGCATGTTTTTGTCACAATTTGTTTAACTCAATTAAAAAATATACTCTCATTGACAGAGGTTGTATATGTTTTTGTCACAATTTGTTTAACTCAATTAAAAAATATACTCTCATTGAAAGAGGTTGTATATGTTTTAGACTAAATCAGTTCAAAGTTAAATGCTGCTACATTGTTGTATGTGGTTGATATTTTCCACAGTATTTCAGTCATACCACGATTTCCAGTCCAACTTTCCTGGCTGTTTAACACCAGCACTACACTCAGTCAGATCTGAAGATACGGGGACTATTTCGTATCTCAAAATCCGTATTTGACCTCTGTACTATCCCAAAGAGGTTTAATTGAGTATTAAGTAAAATATTTTTCCCCATTATAAATTTCTTTACTGTATGTGGCAAAGGGCCAACTTTTTAATATTTAATCCCATTCAGGCGTATCGATTGACATAGGGACACGGGTAGTCCGTGGCCCGGACTGGAGCTCGGACTTCGCTAACCAGGACGGGGGTGAAGGTCATTTGGGCAGTTTGTCGGAGATATGCGGCCAGTTGGACGAGGATATGTACCCGAGGGACTGCGTGGTCGTACAGTGGGATAACGGAGAGAGAAATGTGTATCGGGCTGGATACGAGAACTTCTATGATCTGAGAATGTTCGATAATGCAGGAATAGGTGGGTTACACTTTACTTAGTTTATAATTATTTATTTTATACCCCAGTCACATATACGACGCTGATAGCTATGTCTAGCCACGAATAGAAACGTAGTAATCCGTATTGATCCGTACCTGAGCCGTACCTCAACGTAGTAATCCGTATCAATCCGTACCAGCACTTGGTCAAAACGGATTCAAGACTTATCCCAAACTTGCAAGTTTCTCCAACTTTTTAACATGCACAAATGTCAGAATGATCCGTGGCCATTTTAGCGTGACTGGGGTTGAAACTTATTCATCCGTAGTGAAACGTACTTAAACGTAAACGTACCTATCCGTAATGATCCGTAGTTAAAAGTAGATATTCCTCAAACGATTTACCTCACTTAAGGAGCGGGCTACTACGACAATTGTACTGTTCCCTCCAGTTGATAAAGCACTTAACGACGAGTCGGTTAACTTTATAAGGGAAGAGCTGAAGATCATCAATGGCGAAGAAAATGCTTACAGGAATGTGCCTTATGTCTGCACATAGAGAAATGGATATCAACATTTATGTTTTGAAAAGTTTTCTGCTGCAGATCTACATTGTTTTCAAACGCATATTTATGAATTAAAAAATGGAGCCTACCTAGTATCACTTAAAACCCAGTCACAATTACCTTGCGTATAGTTTGCGGCGGATTTCTAGGCATTTTCAGCAGGAACCCTTCGCGACTCCTCGCGGACATCGAGTTACTTTAAACTCGGACTTAAAACCTCACCGCACATTAATCGTTTGATGCCTGGCCTATGTCCGGTCGGGCATCACACATATTGGGCGAGCGACGGGCCAAATTCGCCGCTCAGAGCCTGACCGGAAATCGGGTATTCATTGACCGGGGACAGGCCAGCGTCTGGCCGACCACCCACTGGCTCGCAGGTTGTTACAGCTGGCTCATCGCATCAATCATCAGATTATCAAGTCGCGCTCTTCACAGAAGGTAACAATTTAACACACAGTTTATCACAAAAGTGTCAGAGTAACAGTACTACAAGATGCCCTAGAAAAGAAGGAAGGACTGAAGGAGAAGGAGAGGGCAGTACCTACATGAGAGGGAGAGTGGCAGTGAAGTAAATGAGACCATGCCTCTCATCTTCAGCCACAAATGCACCAATAACTAGGTTGTAGCGGTAGCGTGCAAACGCCGACCTCTCCCTCAACTGGGCGACCCGATCACGATGTACAGTTGCCCGCAAGCGCTGTGGATGTATCAACGGCATTCTCGTAAGAATGTTTGTCTTAATGATATCTAAATCAAGATCGAATTTGGGTCATATTGGGTAAGAAACTAGGTCACTATGCCAAATTGAAGGGAAATCTTGTTAACACTCTGGAGGCTGGAAATTTAACTTGAGCATGTTGGAACTGAATCAGATTGTTTGTCTTGATGATATGTTGGCCAAGTTTGAACATTAGTCATGTCTGTTCAAAAACTAGGTCACTAAGCCAAATTGAAGGAAAATCTTGTCAACACTGTAGAAGCAACATTTTTAAAATTTGGTCAGAATGTTTATCTTTATGATATCTAGGCCAAGTTCGAATATGGGTCATGCCGGGTTAAAAACTAGGTCACTAGGGCAAATTGAAGGAAAGTCTTGTTAATACTCTGGAGGTCGAATTTCATTATTTCAATAGTTTTTTCGCTCTTCATAGCTCGTAGGTATATAATAAAAGGAATATTACGTTGCGGGAGCGATAAATGTGTTCGTATTGCACTACAAGTAGCGTGGAAAAATCGATATCTTACGAGACCGAAATCGCCTTATATCACCATTCGCACAATACAATGAACCGCGTGGATATTTTGTCTTATTGCCTGTGCGTATAGTTAAGAGTCTCACCAGATACTTCACTCAATATAGTTGAGAATGGCATGAGAAAGGTATAAGTTGGCATTTCTGAACAGTGTAGATTCAGATCATCGTGTCCAACTACCGAGTCTTATGACAATCTACACAAGTTCACTGAATATTCCAACAAGCTTATGCAAGTTATACGTGAACAATGTATATCTTGATCAGACTGTGCGGATGCGCATGCTGATCTGCATCTACACTGTTCATAAAAGCCATCTTAAACATTTTTCCATGCAAGGGCTCAATTATGTTAAATAGTCATAAATCAATTCTCTGACGAAACTTGAAATGTATCCACAATGCTTTTTTTACCTAAATTAAAATCAAACCCACACATTGCGGGAAAAGAGGGAATACACAAGGAGTAATTTCTACTCTTTACTCAATCTCTTTAGAGGCTCCACAATCTGTCTGTAATAGATTATTAAAGACCGTTTGATATAATAATATAGGTCATTGCATATGGGAAACAATTGTATTGAACACGTTCCTTCGGCTGAGTTGCCCGAGCTTGCGAGGGCAAAGCTCCCCCGAAGGAACGAGTCCCAACACAGTCCCAACACAATAGATTCCCATATTAAATCATGCAATAACATTTTTATTGTATAATTTGATATTGGCTTTTTAAAATTTGTCTTTTTTTAAAAACACTTCACCATTTACTCGTTTTGGATTGTTTAGTTAATTTAACATTAACGATCTTTCGCACAATTATACTGTCCTTTCCGATGGTTGTTAGGGTCATGGAAAATATAATTTACGAATGGCTATTGTTGTTCCCCATTTGGTTGCGACTCGAAATTGAATCGTCGACAAAATGATGTATAACGCTTTTTCTAACAGTGTGTTTCATTAAGTGTATTATCTTATTCTGGTATTTACGCCTGGATATTTGTGTTATTTATTACGATTTAGATGCCCCGTCTTTTGACCTTAAAGTATGTTCAGTAAAGCGAACACAGGTCTTAGAACTATACTGCGTTGATAAACTTCACATCGGAGAATGACAAAAATAATCTGAAGACCTACCTTTAAAACAAACATTTGATTTGATTCTAGCAGTTAGGAAATCCCTCTTTATTTTGTGTTCATGTGTAATTGAGATGCACTTATAATAGATCGTCAATGACAATCAAAACAACTTTATAGCGTATGTCCTTACAATCGAGCAATATCGTTGATATACACGTTACATAATTACGTCAGGAACAACGTAGGTATTTACAAACACAGCTAAAGCTATAAATAGACAAGATTGGGTTTTGTGTATGTCTATCGATTTGTTACTACTTGTCATCTATGGATACAACATGTACCAAACACTGTACTACGAAGAGTATAATTACAGTTTTATTCCTATGACTATCAGAGACTGGAGCCCCCTGCCTCCTGACCTGACGCAGATCACGTCTGTAGACGGATTAAATTCCCGGCTGCAGTCATACACAGCCTTAACCAACACAGACAATACAATCATACAATATGCCAGCCAATATGGCAACACGCCATTTTTAAACAATTATGTTCGTTGTACATGGCTTTGAATGTCGAATGAGGATTTTAGAACATGCCCCTTAATCTAGAGCCTTGGACCAGAAGAAGCGGCTCATATACTTTGTAGTGTGAAAGTTAATTGAACGTGGACACTTGCATACATCATTCGACCCACTGTATTCGAAAACAAGCCTGTTCTTTCTTAAATGTTCGCACAACTTCAAAACAGTATTTATCACATTTACCTGCACATTTTTCATGTGACAATACAAATAGGTATTTGGTCAAATACGGTATCAAATATGATAATGGGACGACACTTAAGGATTGACTCTTATTTTTCGTGCGTTCATGCAGTATGAACGTCGGACGCGATTTTGCAAATCCATGAAGCGCGCTAGCGCTTCTTGGGAAATTTGCAAAATCGCGGCCGAGCGTTCATACTGCATGAACGCACGAAAAATAAGAGTCAATCCTTATATTTACATTTTCCACTTTTCATTACTTTATTTTATTCGACCTTAAAGTGTTCGCGAACAAGTCTTTAATAACAATGAAGAAATGTTACCGCCAACGTACGTTTGTTTAAATGAACAGCTGATATTTGTAACGTCGTAATATCATTGGTTAAATGACGTCACGCTATTGAAATAAACAATGACGTCAGAGTTCATGAAAGGTCGAGCGGTTCATGCAAAATGAACAGAATTTATTTGTACAGAAAATCAAGTGCGAATGTAAATATTGAAATATGATGTGACGTCACTAAACTATTATTTTACGTTAATCAAAATGTGGCAGTCGGCGTGTGAATATTGAGCGTTATTCACACGTAACACATTAAAGCAAATTATGTTTAAATTGATTTATTTCGATTTTGAAAATATCGAAACTTGTATATATTTTTTCATTATTCAGTCATAAAAGGTTATATAAAGAAAAGGGAGGAAATTAATGTTTGCAGTCTCGCGAGATATCATTTTCCCCACGCACCTCGTGGTACAATACAAACCAATGTATCGCTACTGCAACACGATAGTCCCTATGTACATCGGCTCAAGAATATTCAGGTCCGTATCGTGTCTGCCTTTTCTCGAATACGATAGGCCAATTGATGTATGTGCCTGTCTGACATTTCTCGAATACGATATGCCAATTGATGTATGTGCCTGTCTGACCTTTCTTGAATACGATAGGCCAATTGATGTATGTGCCTGTCTGACCTTTCTCGAATACGATAGGCCAATTGATGTATGTGCCTGTCTGACCTTTCTTGAATACGATATGCCAATTGATGTATGTGCCTGTCTGTCCGCGGACAATTAATTGTGTCAATATTATCTAGAGCGTACAATAATACAATAATACAATAATACAATAATGCTTTAATCGAAATATAAGGCCACCGGCCCACATTTAAATCATTGTATTCAAACAGTGTACATAATCTTTTAAGAAAACATATACACGTTATGATAACATGTTTTATTTCAAATTGGGTAGTTTGTAAGTGTTTTATATGCATCTATTGCAACTACTTTTGCAATTCAAAATGCATAAACCTCAAATCGTGCAATTGAGATAATGCTGTCAAAAATCAGTATGTGCATTATTCTGCTAAAAAGTTCTCATTTGGGACGAAATGTAACCATTGAACAGACACATGGAGGTGGTTTTCAATCAAAACGTATCTAGCGTAATTATATATTGTCCGTTTACTTTGAACTGTCTCATCTCGAACACATAACAAGGTAAATAAACTGTTTTCAATGTCAACTGACCTTGTTATGCATTCACCATGCGCCAGTTCAATTTACACGAACAATACTTTGTATATACTTGGCAGGTATAAAACACAAGAAATCTTGTTCTGCGTGTAAAATCAACACTGTTCTGGGACTTTTGTGGACCTGTCAACAATGTCCCACTGTAAGTTTGTGTACGGATTGTTACGGGGCCAACACACATGACGTCAACCACGCCTTTACTCGATTTGACCACCCCGAGGATCAAGGGTAAGTGTCTATATGAATCATACTCCGAGATTGACTGATTAAGGCGGAACAACACGACTGGGCTCGGTGATTCCCGTATGAGCTTGTTACAGATCGGTATTCTTCGTCGTCTTGACGATGAAAGGTCCATGAACAATACCGAGTTCTTACGTCTTCGGAAGGACATGGCCGTGACTGATACTGTTGATAATAATTAACGACATTGTACGAGAAACGCCGATACCATTGTTGAATTATCTAACGGCGTTTCTTTCATAAATAACTAGTACTACCGGTATATTTGTCCTGTGGTCGGCGCATCAGTCGGTACGTTATCCGTACATTCCTACGTGCAAAAGAGGAAAGCCGTTTTGAAAAGTATTTTATATGATGGAGCCCGGGTATCCCGCTCACATGACGGATATTGCCATGTTATTATATTCAAATCTGATCTATTTATCAAAAGCCACTTGCACGCTTCTGGGACTTATTGTCGAATAGTGTGCAGATCTAGATCAGATTGAGCGAATACGCAAGATGATCTAAATGAACATGTGTCGAACGTGCCCTAAAGTTAGTGTTACCTGTATAGTCGCCGAATATATATTTCACTAAAAGTATCAGTAAAATGAATAGCCTTAGAAGGATGTGTGACGAGTTACAGCATAAACATGATTTTAATAATTTCCACGACAACTCAAACATGTGTGTGAAAATTCTAATACATTGAAACGGATCTGTTTTTTAAAAACTCGAACACCCCCGATATCTCAAACACCCGAAAACTCGAACACCCCCGATATCTCAAACACCCCGATAACTCGAACACCCCCGATATCTCAAACACCCCGATAACTCAAACACTTGATAACTCGAACAACCCCGATATCTTAAACACCCCGATAACTCGAACACACCGATAACTTGAACACCCCTATAACTCGAAGTAATTTATTAGTCCATTAATCGATATCGATTTATCATGAGACCATTGTATAATCGCATAACCCTGATTTTCGATATTAATGATACACAGTTGAACTCAGAATTAAATTCAGATACTTTTATAGGACGATAAAATGGTCTTGGTCCCACAATATCTCACATACGACTCTATTATACGGGGATAAAATGGTCTTGATCCCACAATATATCACATACGACTCTATTATACGGGGATAAAATGGTCTTGGTCCCACAATATCTCACATACGACTCTATTATACGGGGATAAAATGGTCTTGGTCCCACAATATCTCACATACGACTCTATTATACGGGGATAAAATGGTCTTGGTCCCACAATATCTCACATACGACTCTATTAAACGCGTGTTCATGGTACTCAAAATAATCCTTTTATTGGCCCGTTTCGATTGAGTACCCACAGCATATCAAGACAAATAAAATTCTGAGGTTTTCCCCATAAAATTAACTCAATTGATACGATTATAATTTATGCTGAATTAATTTATGTTTTGAGAATATATTTTTTAAATTTTTTCTTCCTCTTTCCCAAACAAATTATTAGAAAAAGAAATCATTTGTTTTGCTTGTCTTATATTGTATATTTATGTGTGTACGTTGTAATTGTAACATACCCTGTAGACGCGGCCCTCATTGGCTCCATATACTTATTATATTCTATTGTATGCACTGGAGTGAAAATATCGTTATTTGTCAGAGTGAATGTTCCGAAGCGAGGAGTGAGTCGTCAAAGCGTGGTGAGTGGAGTGGGATTTTTGAGAAAAGTAAAGTTCAACGAGGCCCTGATTGGAGATGGCAAAATCAAGATGGTAAGCGTTTAAACTCATATCACTGAGCTCTAGATATTTCGCATTACAAACCCTAAATTGACACTCAAACCCTATATTGTGGGTAACCAAAATAGTCATTTCAGTGATTCGATTCTTTTGAATACCCACAACAGTTAGTTTGGTTATGTCGTAAGAGACATATTGGATGGAAAAGACTAGTTTAGTTCTTCATATCTAGTCCTCTGTAAATAAAAGTACAGTGATACCTCTCATAACGCCAACTCTTTATAGTTAAGTACAGTGATACCTCTCATAACGGCACCTGTGTATAGTTAAGTACAGTGATACCTCTCATAACACCATCTATGTATAGTTAAGTAGAGTGATACCTCTCATAACGCCATCTCTGTATAGTTAAGTTCAGTGATATCTCTCATAACGGCACCTCTGTATAGTTAAGTACAGTGATACCTCTCATAACGCCAACTCTGTATAGCGAAAACCACTTTATAGTTAATAAGAGAATATAGGACAAAGAATAAATGAGCAATATCACCGTTTCTTACAAGGTTTCCATATATTGTCTGCATTCAGATGTATCAGAACTCGTTCATCTGAATGGTCTAATCCTTTCCCACATAAAACACATCAAAAACTGACGCCTGTGAAAATGTATAGGCAAATATATGCAAACTCTCTAATATTTGAACTATAATTATGGGATATGTATGAAAATATTGTTTCAAAAGGAGAAATTGCTCCTTTAGTCAAAATGGTTTCAAATGTCAACTGCAGATGCGACAAATTGCATCTGTAAGTGGGAGCTGCTGTATTTAGTTATCTCCGCCAAATGTGGATCCGGAGAGGTTTCACTGTATTTAATACATGTACAACCAAGAACAAGTGAGCCATCGCGCGAGACAACCAAGAACAAGTGGATTTCATTATGAATTTTGCATGTTTGGTTGATTAGTTGATGTTCTACGCCGCTTTAAACAATCGTGCAGTTATATTACAGCGTTTCCTAAGTAAGTTACCAGTTCCACTGGTCCATTTATCCTGACACCAGCCTGTCAGTCGTAATGCTAACCCCGCAACCCTGAGCGCCAAGGAGGGCAGCCGTTACTTCCATTCTTTAAGTATGTGACATAACCCGACCAGGGGTCGAATTCGCGACCTCCCGCAACCGAGGCGGTACTTTGCATGTTTAAATAACAATAAACGTTTTGATCATTATGAAGCTTAGTAACATTTCGATTGAGAAGCATGTGTCTACAAGCTGGTAATTTTCTTATGTTCGAACTTTTTTTCTTTTCCATTGGATTGAAAAAAACAAATTCTTTATCCCTTTCGCAAATACACAAATCTGCACCAGAGCGTCTAGGCTAACTCATAGGGACATCTATACATAAATGTATAACTAGTCAATGTGATTAAAAAACGTTGTGACAATATGAGAAATTGTTCATTATGAGTTTACAAATATAGTCTGCTGGTTATGTGTCAAAATGTGTCAGCATTTGTTAAAGTGTTATTAATCTCATACATTTACATATGTTTAGGGGGTACTGGTAAAGGGTTACTAATCTCATACATTTACATATGTTTAGGGGGTACTGGTAAAGGGTTACTAATCTCATACATTTACATATGTTTAGGGGGCACTGTTAAAGGGTTATTAATCTCATACATTTACATGTGTTTAGGGGGCACTGTTAAAGTGTTATTAATCTCATACATTTACATTTGTTTAGGGGGCACTGTTAAAGTGTTATTAATCTCATACATTTACATATGTTTAGGGGGCACTGTTAAAGTGTTAATAATCTCATACATTTACATATGTTTAGGGGGCACTGTTAAAGTGTTACTAATCTCATACATTTACATGTGTTTAGGGAGCACTGGTAAAGGGTTATTAATCTCATACATTTACATGTGTTTAGGGGGCGCTGGTAAAGGGTTATTAATCTCATACATTTACATATGTTTAGGGGGCACTGGTAAAGGGTTACTAATCTACTACATTTACATGTGTTTAGGGGGCGCTGGTAAAGTGTTACTAATCTCATACATTTACATGTGTTTAGGGGGCGCTGGTAAAGGGTTATTAATCTCATACATTTACATGTGTTTAGGGGGCGCTGGTAAAGGGTTATTAATCCCATACATTTACATGTGTTTAGGGGGCGCTGGTAAAAGGTTATTAATCTCATACATTTACATGTGCTTAGGGGGCGCTGGTAAAGGGTTATTAATCCCATACATTTACATGTGTTTAGGGGGCGCTGGTAAAAGGTTATTAATCTCATACATTTACATGTGTTTAGGGGGCGCTGGTAAAGGGTTATTAATCTCATACATTTACATGTGTTTAGGGGGCGCTGGTAAAGGGTTATTAATCTCATACATTTACATGTGTTTAGGGGGCGCTGGTAAAGGGTTATTAATCTCATACATTTACATGTGTTTAGGGGGCGCTGGTAAAGGGTTATTAATCTCATACATGTACATGTGTTTAGGGGGCGCTGGTAAAGGGTTATTAATCTCATACATTTACATGTGTTTAGGGGGCGCTGGTAAAGGGTTATTAATCTCATACATTTACATGTGTTTAGGGGGTGCTGGTAAAGTTTTATTAATCTCATATATTTACATGTGTTTAGGGGGCACTGGTAAAGTTTTATTAATCTCATACATTTACATATGTTTAGGGGGCACTGGTAAAGGGTTACTAATCTCATACATTTACATGTGTCTAGGGGGCACTGTTAAAGGGTTATTAATCTCATACATTTACATTTGTTTAGGGGGCGCTGGTAAAGGGTTACTAATCTCATACATTTACATGTGTCTAGGGGGCACTGTTAAAGGGTTATTAATCTCATACATTTACATCTGCTTAGGGGGCGCTGGTAAAGGGTTATTAATCTCATACATTTACATGTGTTTAGGGGGCGCTGGTAAAGGGTTATTAATCTCATACATGTACATGTGTTTAGGGGGCGCTGGTAAAGGGTTATTAATCTCATACATTTACATGTGTTTAGGGGGCGCTGGTAAAGGGTTATTAATCTCATACATTTACATGTGTTTAGGGGGCGCTGGTAAAGTTGTATTAATCTCATATATTTACATGTGTTTAGGGGGCACTGTTAAAGGGTTATTAATCTCATACATTTACATTTGTTTAGGGGGCACTGGTAAAGGGTTACTAATCTCATACATTTACATATGTTTAGGGGGCACTGTTAAAGGGTTATTAATCTCATACATTTACATGTGTTTAGGGGGCACTGTTAAAGGGTTACTAATCTCATACATTTACATATGTTTAGGGGGCGCTGGTAAAGGGTTGTTAATCTCATACATTTACATATGTTTAGGGGGCACTGGTAAAGGGTTACTAATCTCATACATTTACATATGTTTAGGGGGCACTGGTAAAGGGTTACTAATCTACTACATTTACATGTGTTTAGGGGGCGCTGGTAAAGGGTTATTAATCTCATACATTTACATGTGTTTAGGGGGCGCTGGTAAAGTTGTATTAATCTCATATATTTACATGTGTTTAGGGGGCACTGTTAAAGGGTTATTAATCTCATACATTTACATTTGTTTAGGGGGCACTGGTAAAGGGTTACTAATCTCATACATTTACATATGTTTAGGGGGCACTGTTAAAGGGTTATTAATCTCATACATTTACATGTGTTTAGGGGGCACTGTTAAAGGGTTACTAATCTCATACATTTACATATGTTTAGGGGGCGCTGGTAAAGGGTTGTTAATCTCATACATTTACATATGTTTAGGGGGCACTGGTAAAGGGTTACTAATCTCATACATTTACATGTGTCTAGGGGGCACTGTTAAAGGGTTATTAATCTCATACATTTACATTTGCTTAGGGGGCGCTGGTAAAGGGTTACTAATCTCATACATTTACATATGTTTAGGGGGCACTGTTAAAGGGTTATTAATCTCATACATTTACATGTGTTTAGGGGGCGCTGGTAAAGGGTTACTAATCTCATACATTTACATATGTTTAGGGGGCGCTGGTAAAGGGTTGTTAATCTCATACATTTACATGTGTTTAGGGGGCGCTGGTAAAGGGTTACTAATCTCATACATTTACATATGTTAAGGGGGCGCTGGTAAAGGGTTGTTAATCTCATACATTTACATGTGTTTAGGGGGCACTGTTAAAGGGTTACTAATCTCATACATTTACATGTGTTTAGGGAGCACTGGAAAAGAGTTATTAATCTCATACATTTACATTTGTTTAGGGGGCGCTGGTAAAGGGTTACTAATCTCATACATTTACATATGTTTAGCGGGCACTGTTAAAGGGTTATTAATCTCATACATTTACATGTGTTTAGGGGGCGCTGGTAAAGGGTTACTAATCTCATACATTTATATATGTTTAGGGGGCGCTGGTAAAGGGTTGTTAATCTCATACATTTACATGTGTTTAGGGGGCTCTTTTAAAGGGTTACTAATCTCATACATTTACATGTGTTTAGGGAACACTGGTAAAGGGTTATTAATCTCATACATTTACATATGTTTAGGGGGCGCTGGTAAAAGGTTACTAATTTCATACATTTACATGTGTTTAGGGAGCACTGGTAAAGGGTTATTAATCTCATACATTTACATATGTTTAGGGGGCGCTGGTAAAGGGTTATTAATCTCATACATTTACATGTGTTTAGGGGGCGCTGGTAAAGGGTTATTAATCTCATACATTTACATATGTTTAGGTGGCGCTGGTAAAAGGTTACTAATCTCATACATTTACATGTGCTTAGGGGGCGCTGGTAAAGGGTTACTAATCTCATACATTTACATGTGTTTAGGGGGCGCTGGTAAAGGGTTATTAATCTCATACATTTACATGTGTTTAGGGGGCGCTGGTAAAGGGTTACTAATCTCATACATTTACATGTGTTTAGGGGGCGCTGGCAAAGAAGGTGAAGTGATATCCATTGTATACTTTTCACCGGATACGGATCACGATGCGGCGGAAGTGACGTGGCAGAATGGTTACACGAATGTTTACAGACTGGGTTACAGAGGTCGACTGGATTTGAAATGTGTTAAACCAGCCAAGGGAGGATGTTACTATAGGAACCATTTGCCTACACTCAGTATGATCATTTAAATACTGAAAACAGTCCATTTATCTAAATATTTCAGAAATATATAAACTAAAATTTTACAATCAAAAGTCTACAATGATCAAAGACCTCTTTGAACCAAACACTAATAAGCTAATGCATTGGTAAAGGGACATGTTGGCTTTTGTAATCAGTGAAGATACAGGTCAGCCTGTGCATCTGCACTTTCTGATCGAAATCTACAATATTCAAATATGTCTTACAGAAGTGTGTTAGAATATTCGGTCAACTAAGTCGGGAACGTGTACCGTCTGATCTGAATCTACACAATTCAGAAATGTCAACGTCTACATTTTCCCACAAGCAGGCTTAAAATAATGGTGTTCACTTTTTGGAATCTATTTAAGAAAGAGATAGAGAAAGTGAAGAAATTCAAAGCTATTTCGTACAATTTTCTATGGAGTGGGTTCACCTTACAACATTATACAAGCTTATACCCCCGCCGAAGGAAGGTGGTATTGGGTTTGACGCCATATACAACATTATTTCAGTTATATCACTGCGCCACTTCAATTATTAACGACCCCTGGGTGTACATACCAGTACTAGGCTAGGAAATGTGCCTTGTCTATGGGCATTCCATCATGACCGTCGGGACTACGTGATCGTACCCGGGACGCCCGTTTCCTAATCTAACACGCTGTGCACTCGGCCACGGCGGATTCCTGAAAGGAGGGATGGGGTATTCATTTTTTGGATCGTCTGTACGACTGTAGCCATAGCTGAGGCATGATCTGAAGAAATTGCTGAAACCTTTTTAAAACGCTAATCACTATTAGGAAATTCCTCATTACAAGTTTCACGAAGATTGTCCTAGTAAAAGCAGAGTTAAGTTCCCTTGAACTTATATATGTTAGTTTAAAATAAAAAAAAAGGGAATGTTTTAAGATTAAATATTCGGTGAAACCCCATGTCACCGTAAAGGATAACGGTTTTGCATTATAACTATACTTTAATGTAATAAAATAAACTCTCTTATCATAAGAATTAATCTGACATGTAATTTTGCAAAGTTATGTCCCTGTTTTACTTAGACAAAATGAAGTTTTATGATTTATGTGAAAACTCGTAAACTGAGAGCTGATATTTTGCAAATATCTTTTAGGACCTTACATAAGCTTTATTACGAAGTCATATAACTCTGATCGCAATTCATCGAAAGTGTGCCCTTTTTCAACTGATACAACAACTTCAGCGTTTGCTTGACTGTTATTAAGGGCAGATTATGACTACTTAAATAAATCAATATTTCTATTAAATAGTTGTTAGTTATAAGCGCCCACATACCTATCAAAATATATGTTTTCAGTAAGGAGAATCACAAAGCCACTCCAAGCATTCGTTTACAAACCCCTAATTTCAGCAATTCAATTCAATTTAAGTTACAAATATTTGCACTGAGCACCAATTAGTCATAAACTAGACATTTCTGTAAAGCAGAATCCTTTTCCATAGTAAGCACGCTAATGTTGATCTAGCTGAGCACCGCTCATTTCTAAGTGGGAACTAAAAAGCGAATCTCTGATGTTTCAGAACTGGCTACAAGTACCGAGAGTAAACCGGAAGTAACAGAGGAAGCAAAGGTTGTGGTTAAACCAGCTGAGATAAAACTAGTCCCAACTGGCACGCATTCGCCTGTTGTGACGTCAAACGGGTCGAGTTCAGCCACAACTGTTACATGTAGTTCGACTTCAATCCCAAGTCGGTTTAAAACTGGAGATCGAGTAATAATTGAGATCGATGTGGATGTTCTGAAAATGATTGAACAAACTCGGATGGCATGGAATCAACAGATGACTGAGGTACGTAAACACACCTCTTTAATGTAAAACCAGGGGTTCTGAGTTCAAACCAGAGCTCGGCCATCATACTTTACGACTTTTCACAAAGCAAAAAAAAAAGCGTCGCGCATTTTAAACCAAAGGGTTAACAGTATATTTGGAAAAACAGTTCGTTTCTTGGAAAGACTGTTGTCATAAATGACGTAAAAATGCTGTAAACATCAGAAGTTCTTGCATTATATGTGCTTAAACTTACTTAATACTTTGAGATGCTTTTACTTAGTATTTAAAGCGTCGTTACATGCTATTCTAGCTACCTTTAGACCACAAATATTCCTCCAAACCAATTGAATATATGTATGCAATTGTCAGGCAAAAGGTCAAACTGTGGACAATAAAGCTTTCTGCCGTTGAAACTCTTTCTAAAAGCTAATTAAACAACATTAAAACCTAATGTTACTATCATTTTATTTTCCAGTGTGTTGGGAAGGTCGGTTATGTGATTGTGTGTAAAGGTCTGGACGTCACGGTTGACTTTGGGGAGGCTGGGCGCTGGACATTCTCTGAAAGTGTCCTGACTAAGGTATGTCATAGTACTTTATTGGGATTCGCTAGGTATCCCTTATTGTCAGGCTTTTTCGTCTGTCTGTGTGTATGAAACTTTGTGAACAGGTGCCATAGGGGCTCAGGGTGTGTGCGTTTGAGTTCCGTTGCTAAGGACCCGTCCGTTGCTGGACCCGTCCGTTGCTATTCAACTAGCAAAACACATTGTTCTATCTTCTCCTACAGTTTTGAATGTGGAGAGCTGAAACCTCGGTTTTAGATACTTCGAGATATTTAGAAAAAACGTTTCCCTTAAATTTTTTGATTTAGGCCTTTGTTTCCAAATGGTAGCCTTTCAAAAATGGTGTATCTATTTTACCTAATTTCAGACTTATTGCCTTTCTTACTTTTTCTTGTCCGGACAATAATTTAATAACTACGAGAAGGGATCTAATAAAACTTCATACATTGGTAGAGCACAAACAGAGGAAGTGCAGTGTACAAGAACCATAACTCTAATTTAGTTAATTTAAGAGTTATAGCCCTTTGTTACTTTTTCTTGTTCATAGAATAACTTTAAAACTTCAAGATGGGATTTAATAAAACTTCATACTATGATAAAACACATTAAGAGGAAGTGCAGTGTACAGGACCATAACTCTATGTTACCTAATTACAGTTATTGCCCTTTGTTACTTTTTCTCGTCCGGAGAATAACTTAATAACTAAGAGATGTAATCTGATGAAATTTCATACAATGGTAGAGCACAATGCGAGGAAGTGCAATGTACAAGAGCCATTACTTTAATTTAGCTAACTACAGAGTTATTAAACTTTCTTAAACTTTCTTGTGCGTAGAATAACTTTAAAACTACAAGATGGAATAAACTTCACACGATGATACAACACGTTTAGAGGAAGTGCAGTGTACTAAAACCATAACTCTATTATAACTATTTACAGAGTTATTGCCCTTTCATACTTATTCTTGTTCGGAGAATATATTTAAAACTACGAGATGGAATATGATAAAACTTCATACAATGGTAGAGCACAATGAAACAAAGTTCATTGTACAAGAACCATTACTCTGTGCGAAGGAGAAAATCACAAAGGCGAATCCCACGTCACCTACAGGCTTGTATAGTGTGTGTATATATAGATATATATGTGTGTGTGTCTTATTTAGACATGTTTAATTACTATGTTTTCATTATTGTATTGTCTTATTCATGGTATTTCTAGTCTTTGTAGAACTAGATGTGGGTCTTATCCAGGATTCAATCATCTTTTTCAGTTATTTTAATTCATCTTAGTGTCATGAATAATTTAATTTAATGCATGTGTTTCGGTGGTTTATATGAGCCAATCCACGCGAAAACCAGCATTGTGGAATCTGTGTTATGTATCGACCAAGATCAGTCTGTGCAGTCCGGGCCGACACATTCCGTCTTATGGGATAGAGGTTTAGAGTAATGATTCCTGAAACAGAAAATGCGAAAAGTGTCTGTCCGGGTTAGCCTGCGTGGCAAGCCTAGGCTGATCCGGTTCGATACTTTACGCAGAGTCCACAATGTTGATTTTCTCATTGAACGTCTCATATCCTGATTACTTCACTGTTTCAAACAAAGAGCTTTGTAACAATATATAATTTCACTGTTTTCTTCAGATGAAGAAACTTCTTTTCCCTAAAATTAAGCCCCGTTACATTATATATAATAAAATACATTTTTCGGCAGAAATTCATTATATAATTGAATTTAACCAATACTCAAATTAACTATATAATCAATAGTCCAATTTAGATTTTGCTCCATTTAATGCGAAATATTTTGGATATAAGTGTTACGATATTCCCCCGGAAAGTGAGAAGTTAATATAAATACAAAAATTTCTTTTTTGTGTGTGTGTGTTATCCTGTAAAGACCCATCAGTACAGCAGCAGTTCTGATCGCATATATGTAGCAGACGACTTTGAAAATGTCTTCTAGAAAACATGGAATATCTCTATATGTGCTGCAGGTGCGTCAGAAAGCGTCGGAAAGGGTTAACATATTGTTTCAATATTAAGGTAAAGGAGATTCGTAAAGGAGGGCCAGTCACGTTAAAGCAATTTATCGACACCAGGCTACAGACGAAACAGGGCAGCTGCAACGACGGGATGATGAAAGTATGTGTTTCAAGTCTTAATTATTCTTTAAACCCTCTTATAAAGTGATACTATTCACTGCTGGAACGAAATGATGATGAAAGTATGTGTTTCAAGTGTTAAACTTAATTATTCTAGAGTTATATAATTAGTATATGCGGACTGAGACTATTCCGGTGACAATGTTAGAATACAAAGGTTCACCTGAATGCCGATGAAACCCCTATATGAGCAGGTCCACGAGAAAATCAACAGTATGGACTTTGCGTAATGTATCGATCCAGATCAGTCTGCGCAATCCGCACAAGGTGACCCGAGCCGATACATATCAAAGTCTATGAAAATGGTATTAATGGCTGCCCTCTTTGATGCTCAGGGTTGCGGGACTGACTGGCTGGTTTCAGGATAAATGGACCAGTAGTACTGGTAACTTACCCAGGCAACGCCATGATATAACTGAACAAATTGTTGAAAGCGGCGTAAAACACCAAACAATTAATCAATCAATCAATCAAACTGTGAGTTAACAAACTTACAAGTTGTGGTTCCCGCTGTATGATCCTCCCAACACATTCGCAGTCTCCAGCAAAGATGGTTCCAAAAAACTCCACCAACTTTTCTTCTGATGTAGGTGGTGGTCTGGAGTCGGATCGGCCTGCAATAGATGAACAACGTCAGAGTAAAACATGGGAACTTTACAAAACAAGGAATATCCTACGTGCAGACTGATCATGACCTTCCCTGTTCGCCATCTTGTTTTACAAACATCATGAACGCGTTTAAATAATTATGATGAAAACTCCGGATAAACGAAACGGTCAAACTTGTGATTGTGGTCAATACTGTTGACCAGCCAACTTATTTTAAGAAGTCACTTGAAGATTAGCTAGGAAATGTGCCTTGCCCAAAGGCGGCGCGCGGTTCCAAATCCCCGGCACTAACCACTGGGCCATTGGGATCGAACAAGGGACTTTTGTCAAACGTTGGAAAGAAAGTTAGCCGAGCCGGTATTCGAACTCACAACCCTTTGATTGAAAGCCAACGTCGCTACCGACTGAGCTACCGGAGCATCGGAAGAGCCACACCACTAGGTGTAGGCGAATATCACTTAAATCATACCAAGACCGTTCTGCAATATAACCCCAGACTGCCAGATTGATTGATTTATTGATTGATTGATAAGTTGGTACTTTACCAAGTTTGCAACAATTGTTAGTCATATCGCGGCGGCCAGTTCACCTACAAACAACTATAGTCCTTACTTCCTCACATCAATACCCCACATAACCGTATTTCAAAGCAACTGGCTGACTTTCCGTATATACTGTCAGTCCATTGTTGAAAGACGAGTGACGTGTTTCGCATACAGATCGCCAGACAAGACACATATATGATCCTCTTCTTGGGCAAAGATACACTATTGTATGAACAGTGCATAACCCACATTCTTATCAAGCTATCGTATGTCTACATATTACTCACCTAAGATTGTTAGAAGCTTCTGTCGACGTGTGTAGATTATTATAAGACAGAGCAGACTTACAGAGTGATCTGAACCTACACTGCTCGGAAATGCCAACATGTATACCTTTTCCCTCGGATGGGCTCATATACATTGTCCCCTCTTTGACCACACAGATGTTGATGGACATTGAAGCTGAGGGGCGTGCCATTCGCCAAGCAGTCCGATGCGACAATATCGAAGTAGCGACATCACTCCTAAAGATAGCGGTAAAGTGGTAAGAACTTTTTCCAACATACAGTAAATCCGCAGCAGAAGACTTTAAAACGTTTTCGGCAAAAGCGTAAATGAGAGTTTAATTATTAAAATTGATGGCAAAACAAGAAGTTATGAGCAGTTTCCTATGTTTTCCACAATGTTTCAAGGGTAGTCGGCTACAGAGGCTTCAGAAAGCGTATGTATGTGGGAAAGGGTTTAACCGAGCTTTTACATTTTTTGATGTAAACTAGAACATGAACTTCGACGTTTGAAAATTGGGCTTCGAGTATTCTCTCTTTGTTTATTTTAAGGTCAGGTCGAACATTCATACAGTTTGGTCTACGTTTTAAATCTCCCTGAATTAATATTCGTGCATTTTGTCATATGTTAACATTTTAAAGTCGTGAATAACGTCATACGTAAAAAGTTGAAAGTCGTGCATTACGTCGTACGTAAACCGTTGAAAGTCGTGCAATACCGGTTAACCATTTTTAAACCGTTAAAACGTCGTAAAATACCACATACGTAAATAGTTTAAAGTTGTACGTTACATAAATAGTTTAAAGTCGTGCATAACGTCATACGTAAAGCGTTTTAAATCGTGCATTATGTCATACGTAAATCGTTTAAAGTCGTGCATTACGACATACGTAAATAGTTTTAAGTCGTGCATTTCGTCACATGTAAATAGTTTAAAGTTGTGCATTACGTCATACGTAAATTGTTTAAAGTTGTATATTACGTCATACGTAAATAGTTTAAAGTCGTGCCTTACGTAAATAGTTTAAAGTTGTTCATTACGTAAATAGTTCAAAGTCGTGCATTTCGTCTATGTAAATAGTTGTGCAATACCTCATACGAAAATAGTTTAAATTCCTGCATTACGACATACGTAAATCGTTTAAAGTCGTGCATTACGACATACGTAAATCGTTTAAAGTCATGCATTACGACATACGTAAATAGTTTAAAGTCATGCATTACGACATACGTAAATCGTTTAAAGTCATGCATTACGACATACGTAAATCGTTTAAAGTCATGCATTACGACATACGTAAATCGTTTAAAGTCATGCATTACGTCATACGTAAATCGTTTAAAGTCATGCATTACGACGTACGTAAATAGTTTAAAGTCATGCATTACGACATACGTAAATAATTGAAAGTCATGCATTACGACATACGTAAATAATTGAAAGTCATGCATTACGTCATACGTAAATAGTTTGAAGTTGTGCATTACGACATACGTAAATCGTTTAAAGTCATGCATTACGACATACGTAAATAATTGAAAGTCATGCATTACTTCATACGTAAATCGTTTGAAGTTGTGCATTACGACATAATTAAATTGCTTAGTGGAATACATTTTGCCATACATTCATACATAAACATACATAAACTTTATTGAAAAAAGCATACATACATATAGGATATGACATGAGTTGTCGTTTCATATAAAAAATTATATAACGAGTTCAAGAAATTTGTTATTAAGCGAGTCTTTGGGGAGCTTAATAACAAATTTCTTGGACGAGTTTAATAAAACTTTATTAAATGACAACGAATTTCAGATTCTTTTTATCACATGACGAAACACAAAAAGAAATCGGTTTTCGCTATCAGAAAATAGTCCCAACATATGATACTTAATAAACTTTTAACTAATCACACACACACACACACACACACACACACACACACACATATTGTTATGACCTATAATGGTCCTTTTACCTTGTCCATCTATTGTGACGTTTGTGTTTATAGGCTCGATGTTCTCAGCCATTGTGTAAACATTCACGGATACAAAAATAGTGATGCGGTCATGTTATATTACACATGTGACATATAAAGAAATATGTAATGGGTATATTAGATCGGATACAAGCATTGTTATATGATAAATTTTAACAGCAACAAACAGTACAAAGACATTACGTAGAGGAAAAAAGGAAACATTAAATTTTCGGAAGAGATATTTAATAAAATATTGTGGATGGATATATTTTAAATTCTAATTAAGTTTGTTAATAGTTAAAAGTTGTTCATTAAGACATATGTTTATGCAAATAATAATATTAGCCAGTGCACGGGCATTTCCGATAACAGTGTAGGACCACATCAGCCTGTGTATCTGCTCAGTCTTATCAAGGTATACCCATGTTGACAGGAGCTTCTTACACACACATGTACGTGATATGTGATACACACGTTGTAGCTTGTGATCAGACTGTGCGGATACACAGGTTGAGCTGGATCTACACCGTTCATAACAGACACCTAGTACCCTCTCCCCCAAACGGACTCTGAGTGTGATCTCAAAATGTTTGCACAAATGTGTCCGCTGCAGATTAGCGAGAAGTAGGTGATAATTATATATTGGTGAAAAGCTCAAATGAAACAAGTATTATCAATAACTACCCACCACTAATACAGATTTTATATTATCATTCACTGGGCAGTGGTGCGTGTTAGAACACTATACACGACAAGTTCGAATTTGAGAGCTGCTGTCGGATAAATCTATGAAGAGTCATAGCCCTTGTTCTCTGAGAATTTCATAGAGTATTTTATGTAGAGTTACTGCCCTTGTATTTTGAGAATAAACATATTTAAGGATTCGTGCCGTTCTGACACATATCAAGGTATGAGTTATAGACAAGACAAGACAACTTTTTATTGACATAAGCTAATACAGCTTCTAGTCATGAACCACAATTTAACATTAATTTAAATGACATCTCACTTTTCTATTAAACAATAAGCAAAGCGTTTATAAAAGACAGTTTTAAAATATATAAATATTAAAATCAATTTGTTTAGTAAGGTGAGTCAGACTGTCTAATCATGTTTTAAATTGTTTATGTAGTTATTTCTTGTTTCTAAAGCGTGTTTAATATATTAGGCCAAATCAAGCAAAATGTTCGGACTCTTCCTGTGAAAAAGTAAAACCATTATGTGCATAGAAGGGCGTATATAGTAACATTTCCTTAAATATAAAGTTCTTATATGATCGTATTTGTTGCAGACGAAAATGAATTGAAACTAATCTTCTTATAATAATAACATTTGTTTTCCAGTGGGCACAGAGATATGGTCAAATATCTGGTGGAGTCTGGATGTAATAACGACGCTGTCCACATAGCTGTTGGAAACAAGAACGTACCTTTGTTGACACAACTGAGAGACTGTGGATTTGATGTCAACAAACCGGTAATATTGGTTTGATTATTGGAAACGTCCGGGCGGTGTTAGATACTGATCTATATGTGTCGGAACTTTTTGTTTGGTACGATGCGGAGTAATCGGTATAACCGTGTTTGATCATTCGGGACATTAGGTAGTTTTTTAAACTCATCGAATCATTGTATGCTTAATTCAGTGTTCTTATATGACCGAACCGTCCCATTTCTTAACCCTTTCCCACATACAAATATTATGCAGCAGACGACCTTAAAAAACATGGTGACAAAAACCTGAAAAATCTTCATAAAGGATAGCTTAATTGTTAAATAAAAATGAAAACATTTTGGCCAAAGGTAACATGTTTCATCATGGGGAATTTCAACTTTGGCCACAATGTTTTCAAAAGTCGTCTACTGCTATTGCGTCATAATGGGTCTGCAGGTAGGAGAGGGTTGAACAACCTTGCGTTTAGTGTCCCAGTTTGGTAGCTCACGGTTTGAAACGTTTCGTAACAAAAGTGAAACTCCGTTACTTGATCGGTGGATTGACTGCCGTGTGTTCTACGATAAACGTTTATTGAACGTATACATATTCAAAAGTAGTTCGTAAGCTAAGCTATGAATGATAGATTTTCGAATTGAAATATTTCTAAGAAGAATAATGTTTATTGTAACACTATGGGTCCACTCTGCATATTTAAAAAAATGTATTCCATATATTTTACTAGTATGAGTTATTAAAAATGAATATGTCTTAGAACTTAAGCGTATGTGCTTTGCGTTACAGAATGCTTTACAACATAGTCCATTATTTGACGCCATTATTCTTAATGACCCGGATGTTCTTACGACGATACTCAATTGGCCGAATCTTGATGTAACGACAGCGGATAGTAGCGGGTTCACACCGTTTGCATCAGCTTGTCGCAGTGGAAACGAACAGTAAGGATCCCTTTCTGTAAAACTAGTGCGGCAGTGGAAACAAACGGTAAGGATTAAAACTAGTGCGGCAGTGGAAACAAACGGTAAGGATTAAAACTAGTGCGGCAGTGGAAACAAACGGTAAGGATTCCTTTCTGTAAAACTAGTGCGGCAGTGGAAACAAACGGTAAGGATTCCTTTCTGTAAAACTAGTGCGGCAGTGGAAACAAACGGTAATGATTCCTTTCTGTAAAACTAGTGCGGCAGTGGAAACAAACGGTAAGCTTCCTTTCTGTAAAACTAGTGCGGCAGTGGAAACAAACGGTAAGCTTCCTTTCTGTAAAACTAGTGCGGCAGTGGAAACAAACGAAAAGCTTCCTTTCTGTAAAACTAGTGCCGCAGTGGAAACAAACGGTAAGCTTCCTTTCTGTAAAAGTAGTGCGGCAGTGGAAACAAACGATAAGCTTCCTTTCTGTAAAACTAGTGCGGCAGTGGAAACAAACGGTAAGGATTCCTTTCGTAGAACGTATGCAGCAGTGTAGATAAACAGTTAACATTCATTCAGTAGAACCAGTCCCTAGTGGCAACACACGACAAGGATTCGTTCTGTAGAACAGGTGCCGCAGGGAAACAAACGGTAAGCGTGCCCTATGTAGAACTAGTGCCGCAGTGGAAACAAACGGTAAGCATTTCTTCTGTAGAACTAGTGTCGAAGTGGAAACAAACGGTAATCATTCCTTCTGTAGAACTAGTGTCGCAGTGGAAACAAACGTAGAAACATTTTTGCTGAAGAACTAGTGTCGCAGTGGAAACAAACGGAAAACATTCCTGCTGTAGAACTAGTGCCGCAGTGGAAATAAACGATAACCCTTCCTTCTGTGTTGGTTTTTCTTATGCGTCTGATATTCCAATTGTAAAATATCGTTAATCCTTTCCAACCTTCAACAAATATGCAGCAGACGTCTTTAAAAACCTCTAGACAAAAACATGGAAAGCATCTACACATTAATGTAGAACTAATGAATAGGGTATAAAACGTTGTGGCAAAAGGACAAACTTTACTTTGTGATGATATATACAGGGGAGGTAAAGGTATCAGCGAAAATAGCTCTTACAATGATCCAGCACATTAGTTATTCTAAAACTAAGACCGCCCACTTACAAGAAGTGATTAGTTGTATAATTATTTCATATTTAAACCCTTTTTATCATACAACAATTACGCAGCAGACGAACTTGAAAGTTTAATTATTTTATAGATTTGAAAACATTGTGGACAGGAAGCAATTGCTCATCAGTAGAGCAGTTTCTCCGTGTGCCACAATGATATCAAAAGTCATTACCTTAAGAGCCGTCAGAAAATGTCTGTATGTGGGAAATGATAAAGAATGCGGAAGGTTTTAGAATACTTATTTCTGTTAACCCTTTGCTACTTGAAGACGCATTTCGACGCATCTCTAGAAGAGTATTCTTGAAAACATTAATTTCAACTCAATTCAATAACTAAACTGTTGTTTATAGAGATTTCCCATTCGTTTGCTTATATGATTTCAACGTCGTCTGCTGCAAGATTGTCGTATTCGGTAAAGGGTTACTCCAAATATCAGTGAATCCTACAAAGTCGCCCTTCATCATAGATCGATTGATTGTTTGGTGTTTTACTCCGCTGTCAACAATTTCCAGTTATATAACGGTAAGTTACCTGTACTATTTATCCCGACACCAGCCAGTCAGTCGTAATGCTAACACCACAACTCTGAGCGCGAAGGAGGGCAGCAATTACTACCATTTTTAAAGTTTATGGTATGACCCGGCCGGGGATCGAACCCTTGACAGATACTTTAGTACTACATCACCGAGGCGATTCGTATCACGCTGTCATACTGTATAAACTCAATCTGAACGTTTTATTCACACCAGAGTTGTTGAGGGAGTACTTCTGATAGCGCCGGACGAGTTGAATCGACAGAAGGAGGATGGGTTCACAGGGCTGCATGTCGCCGTGTCGAACAAGCGTACCGAAATTGTCCGTTTTCTCATGAGCAAGGTATGGATAGGTGTCCTCTCACTGTGCCAATGTTCGAATGTTATTTATGAATCATTATTTTGAGATCTTCCTGGTTGATTCAATTGTGTTTAACGAATTTTCAATAATATTTCTCAATGCAAAGTTCACCATACCACTTGTTTCCCGGCTGTGTCTGACGACTTAAAATGAAAATATCATGGCAAAAGGACAAATTTATTAAAATGAACAGTTTCACATTTTCACACGATATTTTCAACACTATCCAATGATTATACATTCATTTATAGAGTTTTCATATTTATCCTAGATTATTTTAAAGTTGTCTCTTTCAGATTTATTTGATGTGGAAAAGGGTTAATAATTCAAAAGGTACGACATTCAAATAGTAATGGTTATTCACGATGTTGTTATTAATGTCCTTAGGAGCATACATGTATATGTAAACATGTATACTGTGGACGGCTAATATAATTTTCGTCTTGTTTGAAAACTTTACAGTGGGATAAGACTACAGTGTTTCAATGTCTGCTGATTAAATAAAGCAACTTGCCTTCAAACTTACTGGTGCGGTGTTTTGTCATATGCAAAAGGAGAATGTATGATATGTATGGACGATTATCCATTGTAGATTTTATAATAATATTGACATGAGAACGAAATACCAACTATTTGAATTCTGGGCTGATTGCAATCATTATATTTTATGTTATGTTTGATTGAGTGATTTGGGTTTAACGCCGTTTTCAACAATTGTTTAGTCATATCACGGCGGCCAGTAAACCTACTCGTGTGCTTCCTGGCTTTCTCATACCAGTATTCCACACACAATACTTTCCAAGCAACTGGCTGCTTTCTTTTCCACAAATACTGTTAGCCCATTGGTGAAAGACGAATGTTGCTTGTCACAGTGACCTTTATTATGTAATAAACCTCTTACTCTTACTATGTTTGTTAGCATGGAATCTGTGTTAATCTGGCCACAAAAGAAGGAAGGACGCCACTGCATATTGCTTCAGAAGGGGGACAGGTTGACATAGCCAGGCTGTTTATTGATAGAGGTAAGTATTATAATCAACGGTCTGATTGCTCGAATATATGTTCTCATTGTTTATTGATAGAGGTATGTATTATAATCAACGGTCTGATTGCTCGAGTATATGTTCTCATTGGCGTGGTTCACATCATTTTCTGTTCTCGAATAATATTTCCGGGCGACCTTAGCCATATTATGAACGAGTGTCATTGATTGATTGATATGGGTTTAACGCCGTTTTCTACAATTGTTCAGTCATATCACGGCAGCCATTTCACCTACTCATGTGTGTTCTGGCTTTCTCACATCAGTACTCCACACAGCATTCATTCCAAGCAACTGTCTGCTTTTCCACATAGAATGTTAGCCCATTAGTGGAAGACAAATCAAGCTTGTCACAATGACTTTTGTCAAACGTTAGAAAAAATGTTGGCCGAGCTGGGGTTCGAGGTCACAACCCCTGCTTATTTAAATATTCACATCTTCGAGGTAACAACCCTTGGTCATTTAAATATTCATATATTCGAGGTTACAACCCCTGGTCATTTAAATATTCATATCTTCGATGTCACAACCCCTGGTCATTTAAATATTCATATAGTTATTACAATGAAACTAAGAGTCTCATTAAGAACTATGTAAAACAAATGCCGTAGCTATCAAAACAGTTACATAATAAACATCGAACACGTTGAGTCATCAGTGTAATTTATGAATTACATAGCAATAACTGATTGATTTGGGGTTAACGCCGTTTTCAACAATGTTTCAGTCATGTCATGACGGCCAGTTCACCTACAAGTTCAGCAACTGGCTGCTTTTCCACATATACTATTAGCCGATTGGAAGAAGACGAATGACGCTTGACACATTGACTTTTGTCAATCATCGGAAAGAATGTTGGCTGAGCTGGGGTTCGAACTCACAACTCTTGAATTGACAGCTCTCATGAATACCGACTGAACTATCGAGGACGACAACGTAGCTATCAATACACTAATAAAGTAAAAATAGAACACGTCGAGTCATCAAGATAATTGATGTGTCCCTGTCCTCTCGGAGTTATCGCGGAGTTATCGCGAGTCCACCGTATTCAACAGGACACGTGTTCATTTCAGGAGCACAAGTTTGGAGGTTGGACAAGAGAACGAAAACCTGCCTCCACTTATGCGCGGAATCATCCATGGTATGTGATGTTCGGCTACATACTGCTTAACCATTTCCGTCATACAACACATCTGATCTGCGGCATACGACTTTGAAAACATGAAAACTATGAAATATCTCTTAAAATGCAAGTAGAAGTATTGTCAACAAGTGAAAACGGTTTGACAAAAGGAGCAATTTCTTCTTTTGTCGCTCTGTTTTAAAACGGCTTCTGGTACAGAAATGCGTTTGCAAGTGGGAAAGGGTTAAGATAATAAAGATAATGGAAATAATTCTATCCCTCTATATGCTGAATTGTTTAAAACGTAATTGTCCAGCTTGCATTTATAAATAGCATAGGACCAGATCAGACATTGCATTTACTTGTGGCATAGACACTTCACAAACACATGTCAAGGAGTTAAAGAGTTAAAACAGTTACTGATTAAGTTAATTAAGACTATTCCAATGAGGCCTTCTAAAAATGTATCAAAGTAACAACCAGCTACTTCATCTGGCTTTTAATATAACAGACTTAAAGGGATACTATTTGTCGGTCTCTACCAGTCTAGGTCTCCTCCGTTTTCCATTGACCGTTGATACCGGAGGATACCGGAGGATACCGGCAAATAAAATTGCACAGACTTAAAATGGAAAAAGCTTAATCAAAATTTGACACTTACCATGACATTTCTGCTACAGCAAACTGACCATGTTATGTAAATAGCGTGGACTGGATTACATGTTGCGACTTACTGCTCCATTTGAAGATTTACTACTCCCGTTTTTGTGACAAATGCATGGACAGTGTGACAACCTACAAATACTTCTGTACCGTATTCAAATTGATGATTGCACTCAATACATATAATAACTAATGAAGCAAGCGACTTTCGGAGTTTGAACAGTTACATTGGTTGGTCCAAAGACCCTGTGTCTATAGCTACACCGTTTCTAAAGGGCGCCACCATTATTAATGTATGCCCGGTGTAGGGGCAGGTTATTCCAGACTACCAAGTGAGCATGCTTAAGTTTACTGTAAGGCGGAGTTAAGTATAGCTATCTGCATCCTTTTTCTAAAAACATCGTAATAAAGTTCAGCGACAACTTGAGCATGGGATGATTTGAATTTATCACATGACAATGCTTGTATCCAATCTAATATACCCATTTCTGTATATGTTACGTGTGTAATAATAAATGATCGAATCACTAATGTTGTATTCATCCGCGAATGTTCACAATATGACTGAGAACGTGTATCCGGTAAACACAAACGTCACAATAGATGGACGAGGTAAAGGGACCATTATCGGTCATAAACATATTATGTGATTAATTAACAGTTTATTAAGTATTACAAGTTGTAGTCCATGCAGCCCGTGCTGATATTATAGAGTAACCCGAAACCAATTGCAATATTTTCTTTAAACAAAAACCCACTAAATTATATTTAAAAGGTTGACAGTATACACACGTTTTCATACTTTCTTTTGTTTATATTCCAAATAAAAGTGACGATAGCAGTGAATGTTACTCCATCATATAATAGGCCTAAGAAATAGAATTTCCAAAGTTCAGTCTTCGGGCACATAACACAATTAGTAGTCAGCGATTTATGTAAACTATTTGTATATATATATTTGTTTGTCCAAAGCTTTACTCTGTGATATGATGTAGACACCATCATTGAACATTATCTTTAACACTGTAATTTAAACTTTGACTTCTAATTGGCTTGTTGAATATTAACCACTCATCGACTAGCACTTTGGTACAATACTTTAATCCTCTGTTGTAGCTTCCTCTGAATCCATATCAATTATAGACAGTGAAATGTTTCAACACACACCCCGACATTCACTACAGGCCATGGAACAGTCTAATCCATTTTCTATGCATGTACACCTCAAAGTGTAGCAACCAATTTTAAACATACACCGTATCACCTCCAATAGTTCCTTTGGTGCTGGAGAAAGTTCGGTCATAATTGGAATCACTTTTCCTTCAGTGACCTTCCAGCCCCATGTCATTGGAGGTATCTCATCGCCATGACCAATCCAGTATTGAACTTGTTGATATACTCTAAGTCTGTGATACTTAGCGGCACCTGAAGTTGGAGGTAGAGTACGAGGCTCAACTGCTGCAGTGCTGCATGAGGTCTTTTCATAAAACCGTCGAAGTCTAAGGTGGTCAACGTTTTCATCCATGTCACCATTAGATAAGGCGACACGAATATTATGTCCTGCCTTCATAACATGCTCCATGCTCGACTTTGAGGCCATAACTACCTTAGTCAGTCTATGAAAGGGGTTGTCATTCTTCAATTTGGACAATGCCTTGTTTTTACCGATACCAAACATTCTAGATGTCGTATCATAACCAAGTACCGCATGAGCAAAGAGTATGCTGCTGCATATGGTACTCCCAAGGTGCCATTATGTTGCTGCAATATTCCAGCACCGTTGACCTGTTTTGCTTTCCTTTTTGATGTTTGGCAGGAACCATATGCCATGATTGGCAGGATCAGCATGATGAATTAAAAAAACAAGAAGATCTGTTTCGTCTGCAATGACAACCGTGTCTATCTGCTATGCACAAGCTACAGCCGTCTCTACCACCAACATATCAGAATCACCCATTGCATGGTGAACATCGCAATCAGATGTCTCTAGTCTGTTGCCTAACATATTAATGAACCTCTGTTTGTTCCGTGCGTTTGACAGACATTCATCTGTTTTTGTCTGTAGGGCCATGCTATCGTCGACGTGCACTTCTGCGCCAAAACAACCACCGGTTCTTCTCATATGCGTACAGGCCTTTGTGCTGGGTGCGTCGCTGTATCCGTCAAACACAATTATGGATTTACCGTATCTGTGAGCAACAAACTGTGTGTACATGCCCAGAATGTCATTCCACAACGCTCCTCTAGTCCATGGAATTATGTGAAGGAGTGCGCCACCATCCAAGACATACTAAACATGCTCAGGAGGTTTTTGGGCAGCTTCAATTGTTGTTGACCACAGACTATCAGCTAGACTAGCTTTATTTGCTGGTCTCATCAGATATGGAGATTAAAAAAATGCAGGTGGATAGGTGCAAAGCTCATAGCTGAATATGTCAGGCAAATCTTTATTTCTAATACCAGCATTTGCAAGACACTGGAAGAGGAGGATCGGATCAACACTAACAACATAATCTTTGATCTTCACTGAACATTTTGTACCCATTGTCATAGAGCGGTCTTTCTTTCAAAAGGTGTAGTCAACTACCTTTTTGCCTATCATAGATTGCACAATTTGCTGACCGACATGCTTAGCAGTGTCAAAATTCACCGTGACATGTGCCGTTACACCAGTTCTGTTCTAAAGGGATTCCTCTAATTTAAATATTGTAATATGTCCTGAACATCACGGAGATCCTTGTTCATTCTGGCACTGGTGGTATCCTTGTGCTGTTTAATGGTGGCATAGTTCACTCCAGTAAAATCTTGCATCGAATCATTGATCTCTGCACAAGCAGGGGTTGATATAACCCAGATTAGGCGTTGAACTTCGGTTAAGCCTCGTCCTTTAGTCAAAACTCCTCTTGATTTTATACATCGCACAAGGCACTGTTCTATTGCAAGATCAGTTGAGATGCCAACCCACAGCCTGTCTGACCGGCGTACAACATGAAGTCCATTCATGAAATGTTGGTAAATATCAGGAAGATCGACCTCGAGTTTAAGCATTTTCTGTAAATATACATGATACACTTTTGGCATAGAGATTATGGCTGGATGCTGCGAGGTAGCGTAACATGTCGTAGAGGCATTGGAGATGAAGTGCCCAATTGCTAAGCCTTTCTGCCATGATAAATCTGCGTAGGATGTCGATCATTTCCATATATTGGAGCCAAAGTGTAGCCAGCCAGTAATTTCCTAGCCTCTTTTTCTCGGTCTCCAATTTTCTCCTAGAGTTTTACAGAATTCATTATTTTCTAAACAGAAACTAACCCAGAGATAATTCCCTCTAACAAGCTGGTCAATAATGGAAGAATATTGTCATCAACAGCAGAACAAAGGGTATCCTCAACACTACTGCCATTATCCGGATGAAAACATGCATCTGGTTGGGCTGGTGAGATGGACTGTGTATCTATGTTCAGTCCATTCGAGCTCACCATTACATTCAATGAAGCATCAACAAGCAAATGACCTCTAACTACACGGCTGACTGCTTGCCCTGAAAGCATGTGTCCCACTGTGTTGCTGGCATACACGGCTTCCAACAGCTCCTGTAGGCCGGATCCACTAATAAGATGGCCAATAGATCCCAGAACATTTATTTGTGTATGAAACCCTCCCAGACGAATGACTGCTGCCTGCAATTCTGGCAAACTGTCGACCATGGTGTGTGCCTTCCACCATAACGGTTGATCAAACGTGACTACTGGGACGGATTGGTACCGCATTGCACGGGAAGATATAAATGTCAATGTAGTGTGGTAATTCTAAGGACTTACCTTAGTTACACCGTTCTGATATACTCAGATACGCCGATGTTTGTTGGTAAGTCGAATTACTGTATATTTGTCTTCCAGTCTACAAATGTATGTCTGTTACTTTTATCATGGTAACCGGAAGCCCCTTGAACCCCCACATTTCCGGAATCCTGAACAGCAGCGCTGGGAACCAACTGGGGGAATTCCCGGGATAAACCGGTACTCATTCACCCAGGGCCAATATTACCACACTAGAGTAAATACATAATAGGTCATTGGGGTCCATGTCGATCATAGGGAGAAACATGACTGAAGATACAACAGGGTGTTCACCCGTGTGGATAAGCTGCATGAATCCAGACCACTGAGGTCTTGGTACCCTTAGTAACAGAGATGACTTCCACAATAGATCAACATCTGTATATGGCTCTTTGACATTTGGGCTAGCTATTGGCTTGTAGCAGAGAGACTGGAGGCTATCTAGTTCTGACAAAAACTGATGAATTGGTATCCGTCCAACAGTAGCAATATCCTCAGATGTGACTTTCACCCTGGCAATTGTTCTTAGCTTTTTTGTATACCTCTAACATTGTGATCAACATTGTCACCAGAGTATTGTAAAAAAATACTGGAAGTGAGATTTGGTATTTCTGTACCCTGTGCTACTGAAGCGCATCTTTCAAATTGCTTTACTTCACTATATGGTCATGAAAATCCATGGCGATGTAAGGAATTCACCAAAAACTTAGACTGGAATGATTATGCATTTGAACACCCAAACCTATCTGGAGTGACGCTAGAAGTATACGAGGCCGTGCTGCCTGCATGATTGCTTGGCCCATTGAAGCAATTTTCCTTCTTGCATCTTTTCAGAGGAAAAGTATTTCCAACAGCGGCTCCGTGGCAAGAACCCAAGTGCTGTTTCTATTGATAGATCATCAGCAGTGGGATAGGTGTCCCTAGTCTGCAATTTCTCTGATCTCCTGCTTTATAACATTTGCTGCTGCATGTAGTATGTGCCTTTTCTCATCACTTTCTCTTTGCATCGTTTGTCGATCAAAGTTGTGTAATATATTGGCTGTAGTGGTATGGAAAGTAACAACATTGTGTTTACCATTTATCTCTGTGATAATGATTCTGAACTTGACATGCTTTTTTAGCTCACTCTTCATGTGAGAAAAGCTGTACGGTTCTATAGCAGTATCGTTGAGATATTCGTTCATTTTATTGATCAGATCCGATATAGTCAATTGTTCGTCATCATTATTTCCAAGATACCCCGCTACTGCTAGTGTAAAGATGTAATCAACCATCTTTCTCTGTGACACGGTTAGCTTAATCAACCAGTTTTATCTGTGACACGGTTATCCTTCTATAACTGCATTGTTCCTTTTGACAGGTGTCCAATAATAGTGGACATCTGACCAATAATTAATGGACTAACTTCCCTAAGGCAGTTGGGAGATTGTATAAATACAGGATTGATTTCATACCAATTTAGTCACTCTGATGACCGTGAGTGGTAGAGACGTTCATATGGAACAAGAGAGTGGTGGGTTTTTGGGACATGTACTTCTTGTAATAAACAAGTTATAATGTATTATTGAGTTGCTACTTTGTTACACTAGGAAGGCTTCATACATGTATCTTTGTGAATCATTGGGTCTGCCACTTCAACTCATTCTTTTACATGTTGCAGCTCTATGCTCGAAAGTTTGCTGAAACATGTTAGGTATCTGTTTTGCTGTTCTAAAGTTTACGCTGAAAATATTATAGTACACTGCATCTGCAGTTGGCAGATCTTGGACAAAAAGTATCCTTCCCTTCACAATATCAGCCCATTCTGTTTTGAACTCACCACATGCTTTCAATATTTTGTCCTAGAAATCCATGGTTCTAACTGGAATGAGTTAATGTTCTCACAAAGTATGCAGTCATTGTTATAGTTAAACGGAGATTGCTCTGCCCTGAGTCTATGCGGCATGTGTTTTTCCTGTTCATCAGAATGTTTCCGTTTTATGTGAAACTGGATCAATCTGGAATTGGTAAATTCACTTTTGAACTTTACATATACATCCTGACCAACAGCCCATTTCTAACTTCACTGGCCTTCATGATACCATCACGACCCTTTTGTATCAATGTAACTGTTTGTTCTCCATCTGACAATGACCTTTGGCAAAATACACAGTCATTCATCTTGCTTTACTACACATCTATCTACATCGGAGAAGTGCCAATATTAAACATTGAATGCATGTACAGTACTTTTATTTGGCTCAGGTTTAACAATACTATATTAGAAATAGCGGAAATATTGTTTTAACAATTGCTTAAGATTATTTTGACATTAGTATAGGATTATAGAATACATTCATAATTTATATTTATATTTATTATCATATTGATCAACTTCTTTTTTTTTTTTTTTTGTCAGATTCGAATTCTTAAAAATAAGGAGTAGGGGTGAACTCCCTCCTAAAAAGATATGTTCCACTAAATAGATTTTGGTAGGTTTTGGAAATGATATTCTACAATGAAGCAAGAATGAGAACAAAAAGTTTGCAAACTATTGCAATTTGTTTTAGGTATATCCTTAATTTGTTCGGATTATTGGAACTATTTTCTGATCTCGAAAACTCGATTTTCTTTTTGTTTTTCGTCATGTGATAAAAACAATCTGACATTCGTTGTCATTTAATAAAGTTTTAGTAAACCCGTCCAAGAAATTTGTTGTTAAGCTCGCCAAAGGCACGCTTAATAACGCGTTTCTTGAACTCGTTTAATAAAACTTGAAAACTTAAAAAATGAAGTGACAACTCATATCATATCCTATATATATCGTTTAACTCGAACCAATTCCTTGAACAGATCTGCTTTCTTGATATAACAGTTTTATAATAAATTAATTAATTAATTGTGATAAATTAATTGAGCATATATAACTCGACCATGTCGATAATTCGAAATAATTTATGGGTTCCTTTAGCTTTCCAGATCCCCGGTCGCGTCATACCAACTACTTTAAAAATGGTAGTAATGGCCGCCCTCCTTGGCGCTCATGGTTGCGGGGTTAGCAATACGACTGAATGGCTGGTGTCAGGATAAATGGACCAGTAATACTTATAACTTACCAATGAAACGCCGTGATATAACTGAAATATTGTTGAAAGTCACGTAAAACACCACTAATCAATAAGCTTTATAGAGTATACAGTGTGTATTGACAGTATTCACTCAACATGCAATAGTTATTACGAATGTCTATGTAAAACCATGTCTTACAATATACCCATAACGCGATTGGCAGATACTTGTATCAAGCACCGACATGCAGTGTAAAACTAGCAGAACAATAACCGTGTTTGATTGTTGTATGTTGGGTTTCTTTTACGCCGTTTTACACAGTATATCAGTAACATAACATCGACATTACACGTGCCAAAATGTCAGGACGATACAATACAATATGTTTATTCAATAATTTAGGAACAAATTATACAAATTTACATATATATACATAATAAGTCTACATGAGTGACATCACACTTAAGAGATACACACTTAAGAGATGTTATATATACGATTATAAGCAGAACAAATTTTTAAAAAAGCATGATAAAATTAATCCTAACGTTTCGTTTGTACATCTTAGGCTCCAGAAAACCAAAAGTCGGCCATTTTGGATATGGCCAAACTCTTGTTGGAGAAAGGTGTATGGGCTGATTTTAAGGACACGTCTGGAAAACGTGCGGTTGACTACCTTATACCTGCTTATAGAGATGAGTTCACTAACCTCGTGAAGAACTAGTAATGTTATGTTATTCATATTTATAACTTCATGTACCTTATACCTGCTTATAAAGATGAGTTCACTAACCTCGTGGAGAACCTGTAATTTTATGTTTATAATATGTATAACTATGTGTACCTTATACCTGCTTATAAGGCCGAGTGTACGCTACTCGTGGAGAACTAATATTACCATGTGTATAGCGCCTAGTTCATAAACATTGTTTAGAACTAGTAATATCATGTTTATGATAGTTATATCTACCTTATACCTGCTTATAATACCGAGTGTACACATCTTATGAAGAACTAGTAATATCATAATTCTAATATTTCTAACCTTATTACACCTTCTTCTAAAGCCGATTGTACACACCTAATGGAGAACTAGTATACTCATGTGTATAATCTTTCTAACCTTCTTACACCTACTTCTAAAGCAGATTGTACACACCTCGTGGAGAACTAGTAGATTCATGTGTATACTATTTCTAACCTTATTACATCCTACTTCTAAAGCCGAGTGTACACACCTCGCGGAGAACTAGTAGATTCATGTGTATAATGTTTCTAACCTTCTTACACCTACTTCTAAAGCGTAGTGTACACACCTCGTAGAGAACTAGAAGATTCATGTGTATAATGTTTCTAACTTTCTTGCTCCTGCATATAAGGCCGACTGTAGACACGTTTTTGGAAAACTAGTAAAACAATGTTTATAATGTTTATAAACTGTTCTTGCTCCTGCGTAAATGGCCGATTGTACACACCTTATGGATAACTAGTAGCATCATCTTTATAATGATTCTCACACCTGCTTCTTACAAGGCCGATTCCATAGATATCTAACTTGTAACCACAACCACCACTATTTAACCACGTTTGACCTTCTTTTATATTTTTGTTTCAGTGCTGTTTCAAGACCACGTGGGTCCTGTGTGACAGATCCTCCCCAAAGTTTACCGGCAAACTTCGAGTCTGATGGTAAACAAGATATTCCGGAAGGTCCCGGTTCTTTGAATATTGTCAGCACTGGTAAAGTTTCAATGGTGTATTTTGATTAAATGTTTCGAGCGTCAATAAATATACTGCTTGTTAATTCGTTTCCACTCTATAGATAAAATATGGTGTACATAAGTGTAGCTTTGAAAACATCTGTGGAAAAATTAGGTGAACCTCTATAAATGACAGAATAATTTTGAAATTGAGCAGAATTTTTTACGGGAAAAGTAGAAATTGCTTCCTATAAGCATTTTTTCCACTATCCTCACAATATTTTCAAGAGTCGTCTTCTGTCGATGTGTTAAAATGTACCAGCATGTGGTTAATGGTAAGCCCGCTCATCGTTATTTGTAAAAAATGCAATGCTCAGATGAATCAAATCAAAAGTGTTATAATGATTACAGTGACAGAGCCTTTCTTTATGAGTTATTTCTTTTGAACAAAACAGATGAAAATGATATCTAAATAAAGCCCATCGTTTGGTACTGAGTTGATCGGTATATATTTCACAGGGAATTTATCAACTCAACAATAGCCATGTAATAAACAAACACAAATATTAAGAACCATATATTATAATGAAACCAAATATATTAACTGTTTTTTGTGAGAGCGTCAAAACAAATGTTTCATTTGGATAACTGCGAAAAAATCTAGATATTCCATATGTGCACACTTTTATTGACGACATTTCAGGTAAGGGACACATACCAACAATAATTCAAGGCCAAATGCACGGTGATGATGACCCGTTGTTGTGCAACGCTTGTGATGAGGAGCCTATACGGTAAACATAACTGATCCGTGTCCAGTAATAACTGATCTGTGTCTAATAATAACTGATCGGTGTCTAGTAATAACTGATCCGTGTCTAATAATAACTGATCCGTGTCTAGTAATAACTGATCCGTGTCAAATAATAACTGATCCGTGTCTAATAATAACTGATCTGTGTCTAATAATAACTGATCCGTGTCTAGTAATAACTGATCCGTGCCTAGTTGTAACTGATCCGTGTCTAGTAATAACTGATCCGTGTATAATAATAACTGATCCGTGTCTAATAATAACTGATCCGTGTCTAGTAATAACTGATCCGTGTCTAATATTAACTGATCCGTGTCTAGTAATAACTGATCCGTGTCTAATAATAACTGATCCGTGTATAATAATAACTGATCTGTGTCTAATAATAACTGATCCGTGTCTAGTTATAACTGATCTGTGTCTAATAATAACTGATCCGTGTCTACTAATAACTGACCCGTGTCTAATAATAACTGATCCGTGTCTAGTAATAACTGATCCGTGTATAATAATAACTGATTCGTGTCTAGTAATAACTGATCCGTGTATAATAATAACTGATCCGTGTCTAATAATAACTGATCCATGTCTAGTAATAACTGATCTGTTTCTAATAATAACTGATCCATGTCTTGTAATAACTGATCCGTGTCTAGTACTTTTTTTTTTGAGGGGGGGGGGTCTTAATCCACCCAGTCTTCCAAGCGCATTCACTGTCCATCTACCCGATACATAGACATACATGCATCTCTTGACAAACTATTAAACCTTCAGCCCCATTAGTTTATCCAATTGATTGAAGATTAACGAGGTTGTCAGCGATATTTCAGTTGTATATCCGCGGCCAGTTTACCTAATGTGCTTCCTCTCGCCAGTGCTCCACACAAAATATTTACAAGCAACTGGATTTTTTCCCACGTGAACTACTTAGAACATTGGTGGAAGAAGAATTGTTTTCATCACAATGGCTTTTGTCAATCATCGGAAAGAATGAATGAGCAAGTCGGGGCGAGAACCCCCGAAACCTGGAGTGACAGACCTCGTCGTTACCAATTGATATATTGGGGCTCGATCAGACTTTTTTGTCAAATTACCAAATGCGATTTTTGTAAGTGTTTTATTGATAGTATTATAACCTTGCAACTCAAAGTGAAAAACTGTTTTATTTAAATGATGTTTCATGCCGGTTTCAACACTTTGTCAGCTATAGTATGGCGTTTTTCATGTAAAGTACAGACACTACTGTTAAGTCTATCCTGACACAAACTCGTCAGACGTAATGATATCCCCTTTGTTCTGAGTTTGCTGAGCTTCAAAGAGAGAAAAAAATTCTGATATACCCTCAATAATATGGATCTTAACAATTTAAGGGCTTCTGTTTTCATCCAATCTTCATGAAACATTTTTAGTTTGTTTATCTTGATGATATCTAGTCCAAGTACAGATATGGATCATGTAAGGCAATAAACTGGTCAATAGACAAAATTGAAGGCACATCTTAGTAACACTCCTGAAGCTGCATCTTTAACTTGAGCGTATTGACATTTCGTCTGAATGTTTTTCTTAATGATATTTAGGCCAAGTTAGAGCTTCAAATATGGGTGATATTGGGTCTAAACTAGATCACTATGTGAGATGATAGGGAACCATTGTGAGCATACCAGATGCTGCAAGATTTACTCGAGAATAATGAAAGGTTGATATCATCTGTTTCTAAGTTATATTTGCCAAGTTCGAACTTCAAATATAGATAATAGTGGGTAAGCAACTAGGTCACTAAGTGAAATTCAGTGACTAATAGATTGTTATCATACTAGAGGCTGCATTTTTGTTCTAGTAGAATGGTGTAAGCGTGTCAGAATTTGTGTCTAAATGAGATTTAGACAAAGTTCGAACTTTAAATATGGTTGATATTGGATAAACAAACTAGGTCACTAAGTAAAATTAGAGAAAATCATTGTGAACATACTAGAGGCTGTATCTTTTACACAAGAGTGATGAAACTTTGTCTTGATAAAATATAGGCTAAGTTTGAATATGGTCATAACAGATCTAAGTCTAGGACACTAAGCAAAATTTAAGCTAAGTTGAAATTTGGGTCATATCGGTTAAAAAAGGTCGCTAGGTCAAAAACAAGATGTCAGATGCTTTACTTAAACATGTTAAAACATTGTCAGAATGATTGTCTTTATCCGGTAAAATCACGATGGATAACAAATCACGTCTCAAACGTCCAATGCTAAATACAGTATATATTACATATACGATCGAAAAAAACGTATGTTATTCACGTAACTTACGTTATGTTTCGATAAAATTAACTGTGTGTATAATATAGCCCTTTAACGACGCCAATGGGTATTGTGATGTATGAGGTGAAGTATTATATGCCGTCAGTTCATATCATCCGAGCAACGGATTTCTCAATATAATAAGGCAGAAACTTCAAAATATTCTGCCTAAACCTGCTGTCAAATTTTTCTTTAATTCTTCATGTCTTAAATGTATATACTTGTGAGCTCTTGCACTCAGGTGAGCAATTTAGTGCCATCAAGGTCGTCTTGTTTTTAAATTGGCAGCTTCATAAGATTCACTTTTTTTGATATGCAATTGTTATGTCCTTTCTAGGCCGCAGCACTTTCAGTGCTTTGATTAACTGAGTGAACACCAACAGTATGTGTTATTTAACACGAGGGGCTATGCCACGAGTGAAAATAACAGTTTTATGTAATCCTGAGTGGAATTACTGGTGTATCTTGGTCTCACATCTGTTAATTTCAATTTTTAAATTATTTATTTTCCACCCCTTTCAGGTTTGGACTAAAACCTTGTCGCCATCTTGTTTGTTCGGAATGTAAACCGGCAGAGAAAGCAAAAAGGAAATTATGTACTTTCTGCAAGGAACCAGTTACAGAAGTGGTTGAGTTTGATCAGCGTTAGTTGCCAGAATTGAAAAGTTGTTATGTAATGCACCTGCGATATAATATAAACACTGTACTATAAGCTTTGAACAGTGTTTTCGATCCACCTTGATACTATTGAATATATATAATTGTTGAATTCTTTTCAATGCCTTGAACTGTCATTATTGTAGAATAAAAATCACACGTATACAGATAACCTGGAAATACTTTTTTTTACGTTGTGGCTGTTATGCTAAATGTGTGTGGCAGAGGATCGAACAGTCGTAACCAACAAAAACGGTATAGCAAGTGTGTAAAAAAATATTGCATGCCATCAATGCTTCCCATTTAGAGAAGTATGTTGAAAATGTCTATGGCTAAGTGGCGAACAGTGTAGTCATATCAGACATCGTGACTATGATGGCTAACGGTTGGTTTTCGTAGACCTTCGCTCTTATAGAACATATAAGACGTCAAGTCTATATTGATTGCTTTTATTGTAATATATAAGTTCCATATAGCAGTTAAACTGCATTTTATTTTGATAGCTTTCTGGATTGTAATATGTTTATAACTTGCCAACTTGAACAGAAATAACCAATTACCCTACTTATATATATATATATAAGTATGGATTCTACATTAAGGCGAACTGCCGTGCTAAAAAAACATACATTAAGGCGAACGTATCTTAAGGCGACCGTATTCAGTTCGCCTTAATGTTTGAGATGTCACAGAAGACATTTCAGTTGTTGAAACAACATTTCACTATAGGGAATCAAAGAACATACAATAGACTTTAAGAAACCATAACTTTGATTGTTCTTGCTATATTAGTATAAGATATACGGGCCATTGAAAAAAGAGGGCCTATATCTCGATGCAAAAAAAACATCACTTAAGTGCAATTCTTTTTAAGTCTTTAATTTCTCAATAATCTGTCGATAGTTTCTCTTATGAACAGAAACATGACGGAATACACCTATAACAACCTATATTTTTTCTTGGCAAGACTTTATATTTACTGAAGCCCGAATTAGGGATTAAAATTCTTTGAAACCTATATGTTTTTAGACATATACGCAGATTGATTTACAACATATAGGAGCGGTTATTTCGAATCAAATTGTTAACTAGAATTACTGTTTTTCATTACATGTCTTATCATTTCTGACACAAAACGAAGCAAGAACGACGATTTCAACCTATGTAGCATACACTGCTTAAAAGCAAGCTCATCATTATAGGAGATATGACTTTTCATAGTGTGCAAATCCGTGCATTGAGGTTTCAATTGTCCATGGCTGGTCTTATTCAACACGAATACTAGTAATGCAACCATTTTACTAAATGCACAAATGTTTTGAAGAAAGTGTTACAATCCATTACTCGATGCAAAGGTCATTTAAAACGCCTTTGCAGCAGATGACTTTTGAAAATATTGCGACAAAATGAGATATTACAAATAATGATAATGTTTTAAACATTACATGAATAAAACAATACTTGAATCGGTATTATTACAATTGTTTGAGAACATGTAATAGGAGCAGACGACACATCAATTTTATCTGAGGGAAGCGGTAAAACACAGTTGTCGCTCAACCATCAAGGCACTATCCGTGATGCACGTTTTAAAACATTTCAATCCACTATTCCAACGGTGGCTAAAACAGTCTGCCTAATTGATCTTTACCTTCTCACAATTAACTTTAACAATTAGATCTACTCAACCGCAGACCACCGAGCGTAAATCTATATAACATACCGAAGGACACCTTGTCCGTAGTGATTTTAATGTCACCTTATATTCCACCTCCGCCACAAAATGAAGCATTATATTATATGAAGATGTTTATTTCAAATATAAATTCAATAGGCCACATGACCTGTGAGAAAAACAAAATACACAAATCAACATTACAATTGACATAGCAAGTGAAGCACATTTACCAATTTACAAGTACAAAAATTCGCAAGAGGTAACATGTCGTGTCATAGACGGAGAAGGTGTTGTTCAAACGTAATATCATATCCTTATCACAACGTTATACGTTATACACGCTTAACAGGCAATACAATTTAATATAACACGATATAATATAATACATTACATTACAATACAATACAATACAATATCATATAACATAACATAATACAAAATAATATGATACAATATGTCCATTACAGGCAAGGGGCATATTGACAAAAGTTTGACACATTCACAACAATAAATGAACATTATATCAGTACATAAAATGTAAAGACAACACAAAATTTATATTTACAACTTATTTGTACAATTTACCTTACCATTACCATTACCATTATAGATGTGTTTGTAAACGAACGACTTTTTATTAGTA
The DNA here is from genome assembly GCA_031761405.1 of Serripes groenlandicus. Lineage (NCBI taxonomy): Eukaryota > Metazoa > Mollusca > Bivalvia > Cardiida > Cardiidae > Serripes > Serripes groenlandicus. The sequence continues at coordinate 84,497 of JASEVX010000569.1, forward strand.
TACGCTTAAGAATATATCTGTTTCGCACTAACTGCATAGAATATCCTGCTTGTATAGAATTTCTAATGACACATTTGGGTAGAATTATACAAATTTTAGCATGAGTTTTACTACACCCAAGTAATATTCATTTTATATAAATGTTAAACGTATACGTTGAAGTTATACATCAACTATATCTATATACAAGACAAATATAAAAGTTTTTTTTTTTCGAATATGTATGAACGACTGTGAAGTTGAACATTGCACAAGCACTCTCTCTATCCCCCCCGTCTCTCTCTCTCTCTCACTCTGTCACTCTCTGTCTGTCGTCTGTTGTCTCTGTCTGTCTGTCTGTCTGCTGTCTGTCTGTCTGTCTGTCTCTGTCTGTCTGCTTCTGTCTGTTGTCTGTCGTCTGTCTGTGTCTGTCTGTCTGTCTGTCTGTCTGTCTTGTCTGTTCAGTCTGTCTCTGTCTGTCTGTCTGTCAAGTCTGATCGTCTGTCTGCTGTCTGTCTGTCTGTCTGTCTGTCTGTCTGTGCTTCTGTCCTGTCTGTCTGTCTGTCTCTGTCTGTCTGTCTGTCAGTCTGTCTGTCTGTCTGTCCTGTCTGTCTGGTCTGTCTGTCTGTCTGTCTTGTCTGTGTCTGTCTGACTGTCTGTCGTACTGTCTGTCTGTCTGTCTGTCTGTCTCGTCTGTCTGTCTGATCTGTCTGTCTCTGTCTGTCTGTCTGTCTGTCTGTCTGTCTGCTCTGTCTGTCGCTGTCTGTACTGTCACTGTCTGTCGTCTGTCTGTCTGTCTGTGCTTGTCTGTCTGTCTCTGTCTGTTCTGGCTGCTGATCGTCGCTAGTCTGTCTGT